>VZSJ01000448.1:588132-713680 GCA_013398405.1 Pheucticus melanocephalus
TGAAACTTAATAAAGGAAAATGCAAACTTCTTGCATTTAGAATACAACAACCTCTGCAACAGGACTCCCTTGAGAGGAAGCATAACAGCAATATGTCCTTGTTATAAAGATGACCTAAACCATACTAAGCAATAGAGCTTGTGGTCAGTAAGTTACGATAAGTGATTAGTGCCCTCCATTCTGTGTCTTTGGGACTACATCTTCAATACTGTGCTTTAATTTTGAGATTCCAAGTATAAGATACTGTCATGCCAGAATGGATAACCATCCCTGTAAATTCAGCAAAGGGTCAGCAAGATACCTAGGCTACTGGAGAACCCAATGTGCCAGAAGATGCTGAGATGACTGGCTTAATTCTATTCCTTAAAAAAAGAAATCTAATGTGGGAACTTATTGCCATAGTGAACTACTTAGTGAGAAGCTAAAGACAGACCCTCCAGAATTATATGGAGGTACACAGTGCTAGGGTGAGAGGCAACAGACACAAGATGCTTGAAGGAAAATTCTAATTAGATATGAGGAAAAACCCGTTCACAGTGACAGTGATCAAATACTGAAACAGGTGCCCAGAGAAGCTGGGGAATTTCCATTTTTGGACATGTTCAGAATTCAAGTGAACAAGCTTCAAGAGCATCTTCATCCGAAATTAGCTGGTTCTGTTTCAATTGTGCAGCCAGACAAAACAACCTCCAGAGGCCCCTTCAACCTAAATTATTCTTGGATGATATCACTATTGAGGTCACTAAAACACATCAGATAGAAAGACTATTTTTTCCTCCTCTTTAGTTTTGTGAAAAGTGTTGAATTTCATTCCTACAAAAGAGTGAAAAAAACACCCAAATTTCCTAAAGTTCCAATGCAAACACGTGCAATGCTGCACTAATTCCTCATCTGCCTAAACATTAAAAGAAGTAACAAAATTAGGAGCTGAAACCTAGAAAAAATTCAGGTGAATATAGTTGATTGCTGTAGGAATACCTATTGTGTATTTCTAAAAAAAAGGTGACTGGAAAATTCTCAGTGTAACACTTCTTCCTCCGGTTTTTTTGTTTCCTCTAAAGTTAAAAAGTGGAAATAATAATAATGACAATGACAATGTACAGTTTAATATTTTTTCTCTTTTTTTAAGAGTGTAAAATTGTTGAGGTATTTACCTATTTGGCAAGCAGTCACAAGATATTATACATCCTGACAGACCTCAAGGCACTTCACAACTCTATAATAATAGACTAATTCCATTTACTACTGAAGTGCAGCCAACTATGAGACAGAACACAGCAGTGGTTTAACAGCACAGATGAACACTGTCAGCCCTTTAGATTAGTAGGTAGATGTAAATATCCTATCCATTTAAAAGCCACAGGGTGCTTTGAGACAGAGCAGAATTAGCCAAACTTCCAAATAGCAAAGAAACCAGAAATAATATCAGTGGTTTTTGGAGATATATTCCTTTTTTGCTTTTTGTATTTTCATTCTGTTTGGTTTTTTTTTTTTTTTTTTTGTCTGGTGGGTTTTTTCTTTTTTTTTTTTTAATACAGAATCATTAGAACATATTATTTGGGATGGCTAAAATCCTTATTCCAAATGAATATGGAATTTGACCTGAGTCTAGAAAAGATTAATTTCACATGGAACACATACTAATGTCTCCTTTGAAGGCCCACAGTTAAATCCTGACTCACAATGAGCTAAACTACTGAGTCTGTTCTGATCCCAGCTCAGAAATGCTTTACTTTTCTGCAATGCTTCTTGAAGTCCCTCAGTAAAGCTTAATGACATATACTCTTGGTATTTAAACATACAGGGCTCAATCTGTTGCTTAAGTATAAACGTCTAATGCTATTTGTCATGCTCCAGGATTATGTGAGACATTGTCAGGAGTCTGGCAGATATAACAGGATCTATGGGAGGCTCATGCCCATCTGGAAAGGCAGCTGGAGGCTAGATTTAGGCAACCAAATCAAGCCTCCACTGCAAATTTAAAAAGCATCAAGCTGGTGCTACACACACCACTCTCCCTACTGTTTCTGCCTATTTTATCTGGTGATAACAACTATTACACAAGTGTTCAAATAAAAAAAATTCTTGTTTTTAGAGACTGTAAGGGCTTCCTACAAGTGTGTCAGTTAAAAATTACAGATTGCACTGGCAAAGAAAATGTGTCTATTCTGGTTAGCAAGTGTGTTCTTAACAAATTAAATCACCAGAATCTGAGGTTGAATTATCATTAGCAAGACAGAGTTCTGTAATTAGTAGGAATAGTTAATACTGTACCTACACTTGTCACATAACAGAGGTTATAAACTTTAGTTGGTGAGCTAATCTGCCAGTGTCACTGTTCAGAATTGAGTGCAACCAGACTGAAGACATGCAGACATAAGGACAAGTTTTTCAATTTTTTCATTCTCCAAAGATAGTTGAAGACTAATTGTAACAAATAGGAGAAATACAATTAATATTATCTTATTTGGGACATCTTAAGAGTTTAAGACTTAAATATTTCTAATCTGAAATCAGTAAGTACTGGAGAAGTGTTAGAAGTCAATTCTGCAGCCATATAGCCTATGTCCTTAAGTTCAATATGTGTGAAGAATGGAAGAAAAAGTAGTTTACATTTAATTTAGCTTGCTACAAAATAAGTTTTTACTTCCTTTCCAACATATTAGAAGTGTTAATTTGTCTCATTCAGCACCTATTTCTCTCTGATTTTTTCCTATGTCCCCGTCTTTTCCCTAATTTCAGCACATATTTAATGAACTGACATATTGATAAAAACGTCAAGAGATCTACCTCCAGCTCCTGCATAAATGTCAAAGAAAATAATGTTACAGAAAGTCCAAATGGCACAATAAAAACTTCTTGCCATGGACTCATTATACAGTGTATCATATAAACTCTATCTGTAAAAACTTTTATTAGTATGTCAGACTTTAGATGTGACATTTTTAATGTGGGTTTGAAAAATTTTCATACTTCTTTAATATGCTTATAATTTAAAATAAGAGAGATGAAAATACAGATTTACAGTAACCTTTCTTAACTTTGAAATGGATTCATGAACTGGATAAAAGATGGAAAACATGAAGTTGCCTTCATTCAAAAACTATTGTCAAATATTTACATAGCCACCAATCTATAGGCAATTAAACTACCTTAAAACTGTGGAGTTTTGTGGTTTTTTTCATTTGTCAAAAGGTCATAAAACAACTGATTTTCCTTCCATACGCCATCCTAATTGACTGTAGATGTACAAGAATTTTTTTAAAAGGCTCTCTTTAAAAGTTATATATGTGCTGAATAAAAATATTGTTCAGTAAGCAAGTTTTGATGCAGTTCCATCGGAGAAACTTCCATATGATATTGGGCGTGATTTTTACCTTAATCATAGACAGACATACAACCAAAGTACATTTTCATTCATATTTGTTCATTTTATGCTAGGATATTAGCAACCAAAGATATCCATTCCATATGCAAACTCTGATCAAGCACCTCAACATCACAGCACCTCACCTGTGCTATTTGAAAATCAAAAGCATTATGATGTTAAGATTCTTTATTAACTTTAGATATTATTTGAAGGGTAAAATGCCTCAAATTGATCACAAATGTAATGCAGCAACTATGAATGCTAGCTCTCTTGTTGTTCTGTATCTCCTATTCTTATTTCTAGTAAAAATAGGTGCAAACAAGTAACCTGAGTTGCTTTTTGTAGAAGGCAACACATCACAAACATATCACATTTTTAGCATGCAACGCAGCACAAACTCAAAAACTCAGGTCATATACTTTCCCTTTCCAACATGAATATTGTATCATGCTCCTTAAAACTGAGCACAGAAACTTGGGCTAAATTTGATGTGGTGTAGAGAATGAAACAATAGTTAAGCAAGTAAACCAAAACAACAACCTACCATCAAAGACAAATTTTCTGGTTTGGCTAAATTTTTAATTAGGACAGATTTCAGAGAGATCTCAGTGCTGGAGCTGTAGACCAGCAGAATACAGAGTACCATAAAAAGTTCCAAATAAACTGCAATTTTTATCAGTAAAGATCTACTGTTGTAGAGCAGCAGGAGAGTTGGTTCATCCATTCACTGGTATCCCTCAATGCAATGTGCACTGTTTAGTGGGGCCATAAAACCTCTGTTTCCCAAGAATTGTATCTGTGTAATCAGATTTTATCCTTCTGCATAAACACAGACACAGAGTGAATCTTCCCACAATCTGTCCCAGTTCTAAAAGGGTGAAATAGTTTCTAAATAAAATTTAGTGTTGCTTTTGTTAATTGCTTGTTCCAGTTTGTGTTCAGGTAAACAAAGTCACTGCAAATATTTTTTTATTTAGAAACATCTTCTTCTTCAGAAATAGAGTATGGACTATTAGATTATTTGGCCTACAAACTGTTCATGCCGTGCTGGTTTATCTTTTTTGTAAAGGAACTGAATATTGTGATTTTGTTAGTACTAATTTGCAAGGTTTTTCCCTCCGGCTACAGTACTAATGCAGAAAAGAAAGTGCTACTTTGTGTATGAACTGTTTTTAAAGTCTAAAATGCATTTCAGAATTAGAGAAAAAAAAAGCTTATTTTTTCACTTAAAAGCTGGTGAAAATATCTTTAAGCACAATTTTTGCTATACTGGGCCATGTCTGCCTTTGTAACCATTACTTTTTATAACTTTGTGAGCATTCAAAATAACTAAAAAAAATTACTTGAAATGAAGCAGTCAGCCACTATTAGTTACATTATTACACTGCTTTACCAATGATATTTGGTATCTTTTAATTTTCTTGTTTGAGCTCAACATAAGATGCAAATTTGACTACAATGCAAATCCGTACAAGAGATATATAAATATTACATAAAAACGAGGGGTATGTTTTTAAATGGCATTGGTTTCAACACTTTGAATAGCTGTACACAAATTTACTAGGGTCAAGGATGTGCATGTGTCTGTATTATTTAAATCAATAGAGCCCACAACAAAGTATGATTTGGGCAAAGTCCAAAAGCTAAACTTCATTCAGCCCTCAAAAAACAATGTAAATTATCAAGCACAGTGAAGTAGTATTAGAAGAACTTAAAAAAGAATATAACCATGGCATGATGCTTTAACAGAATAACTCTTCCGTGAATAGGTTGTGGAGACAGAGCCTACCCAATTTTTAAACAAGGTTTCAATGATTGAGGCTTGAGGTGCACTGACAATTTCAAAAACTCCCTTGCATTTGTATACTCTATACTAATCTCCAAGAAAGGATTTTAGTCTTCAGGGTTGTCAATTGATACCCTTCACCAGCACAAAAGTCATCATAAAAGAAGGGCAATTAAAGAACTACAGAATCTAAGGAAAGAGAGAAAACTGGAAGTGACAAAAGGAAGTTCATGTCGTGAGCATGAACAGAGGGCATCTCCTTCCTCTGCACCAAGCCTGTTCTGCAGACTCCAGTATTTCAAGATTCTAAACAGAGGATTTCCTTCTTTTTCCATCACAGAGAAACTACTATGGAAAGATCTTTGATTTGTGACATCTGTTTGGTCTTTGTTTCTGCCTTCCCAAATTGGATAAAACCAGTAAAAAATGTCATTCTTGGGTACTGCTGAATTTAACGACCCTTTTTTTTAGCAGATTTCAAATTAGCTGAAGTTTGATAAATATGAGCAAGGCCGAACATGAAATCTTCTCCATATAGGATCTGCTTTTACACACAGCTTCCAATATTCCAGCATTCCAAGGGAAATACCAACAAGTATGGCCATAATACACACTGATGACACTCAAAAATGTCCTTTTCCACTTCAAATTCCAACAATTCAACAGCTCTCAAAAGAGTTATTGGTGAAGCCTAAAATTAGCTGTAAAAGTTCATCCCATCACAGGCTCTTTCAAGTGTATTCCAAACTGAATTATTAGCAGATGGGATTTGAATTTCAGCATTTGTAAAATAATTCAGCCCTGTGAACAATGGGTTCTCTGAGGATTCCTTCAGTTTTTCTTATTAACCTCTCCCAGAAGAAGTAAAGAAAAAAATTCTTTAATCATCTGAAAGTTTTTTTCCCTTTTATATACTTACTGCAGTGGTGACCATATGGTTAGAGTCCTGTCATTTTAATCTCTTTTTACTCTCCAGTGTTTGTGTGTGCTATTGAATTGCTGCCATACATTACACCAGAGGAAGGGTTATATTTCAGTTATGGATAATGGATTTGCTGTACCATAATAGTTTTTTACAGTGATTTACCTTATCAGAACAACCCTTAAAGACTGACCCCTTCTGAAATTCAAGACTTTTAGATGGTATCAGCTTGTTACATCCATTTCTACTATTAATCGCTTCAGTTTAATAGTTTTACTTAATGTAACTTGAACATGAAGAATGAAAGCAAGCTGTTAAAATGTGATACTCGCTGGGTGGTGCCCATATGGAATAGAGATTCACTCATTTACAGGTTTCACCATACTCCCTTTTCAAACCATTCCCTGTTGTCCAAGCCCTCAGAGGACTATAAAGACCTCTCACGTTTGCCTACAGCCTGACTATCAAGACCTCCTGGAATCAAGAGACACATTTTGAAGTTGGTCCCAACCACTCTGCTATTTTCAATGAAAGCACTCAGCAGAACAGCTGTTTTTACTTATGTTTTTAGTCTTCCTTTTGCAGTTCTCCTAGGCAAGACCTACTGACTAAAGGGAAAGAAATTAAAAAAGGTCTTTTCTCTCAGAAAAGTACATAGGCATCCAAAGACAGAAAAGAAGATATTGCATATTGAGAAAGGGAGGAAAATTAGCAACAAAAATATATCTGAGAATTCAGAGGTCATTGGATCCAACTTCTTGCTGCAAGCAAACATAGTCATAACTATCAGAAGCTGTCAAGCATTGTGCTAAGAACTCTCCCTTTTTCCAGAAAGTTAGCCCTTTTCTAACTAGGCTATACAATACCTAAAATACTCCATCAAAACTTATTCATGCCTAATTTCTCCATTTGCCTCTCTGCCAGCCCTGGATTTTAATGGATTCTTCCTGCTCTGGCACTTACTTGTGTCTTCATGCATTTAGAGAAAATAAACAGTCCCCTCTCACTTCTCATTTTTCTATGTTAATTATGTCATCCTCTTCCAGACCTCCCTCATAAAGGAAGCCATTACTCCTCTGAGTATTGTAGACGCTATTGTTGACTGTAATTTGAAATCATCACCTGAATATGGAACAAATAAAAGAGACCTTCACAGCATAAATTTATGACTGAATTTTTACTGTCTCTACCTCTGCTGGAAATTCCTCCTTCACTGCCTGGAAGAGTTTAAGATTCAATTTGCCTTGGGTGATCTTGTAATGACTGAGCCCCACTTAAAGTGACAATTTTCAAAGTTGCTGCTCTATTGTACATGCTGATATTAGATGTGAAAAGAAAGAGGAAACAAACAAACAAAAAAAAGGGTAACGAATGAGGCTATAAAAAACCATTAGAATTTCAAAATATTTATACCCTTGTAATACATAAATAGTCATACTTAAGGATATAACTTTTGTGCTGACTCCTGGAAAAGTATGTCTGGATTTCTCCATATGTCAAGCAATGTATTCACACTTCAGATAGCAATGTAATCTTTGCAAACATCTACAATAACTGAAGAGTAATCTGGTAAATGAGAAAGAAATATTGGATAACAATTACCTGGCTCAGCTAATATTCAAAAGATGACTCTAAGAATATTAACAATATAGCTAAATTATGATTATTTTAAATTGCTTTATAAAAATAGTATTGTACTATGAAATAAAAGTTCTATTCAGCAAAGAGAGGAAATTTGATCACCTACTGTAACCTACAGCCAATACTAGTTGCAAGAGAAAAAGTACATGATTCACAAATTAAGAGAGATGTGAATCACTAAATGCTCTTTAGGACCATTTTGGCTAAAAGAAGGTAATTTTATGCATTTTGAGCTGTTTTTGTGAAATGTCTTTTAGGGTAGCATGAACATCCCCAACAGACAGATATTTGAATAAGATGACCACAAATCAGCATATCATAAATGCATTTCTAGGTTTCCCTTTTTGTTGTCTGCACATTTTGCTATGTGCAGACATAACAAAAAGTGAAACCTAGAAATGCATTTATGTAAAATTTCCTCCAATTACAAAACTTCCACCTCAGTTAAGCGCCTCTGACATAAAGGTGTTGGGAAAGCTTGAAGCCATGCTTTGAATGTCTCCAAGACTCCTAATAAAAGAATTTTAAAAACAAAGGAGCCCCTTGAAGGAGAAAGAAGATAAAATCTCAAGTAAATAATGCAATCATAATAAAAAAAGAGAATATTTATGAGTTATCTCAGAAACTCCTTCCTCAAATTTATTAATTGCATCAGGTTTTTTGATCCCTAAACTTCCTAAGTTCACAGTTTTGTTAACAAAATGAAGCTAAGTGTTAGACAGAACCAAGTGAGTAGTACCAATAGATGACACTGAAGGCAGATTCAAACCCAACAAGACAAGCCTTTAAATAAAACTTAAATCTGATCACGTAGGGGCCTGCCATCATTCAAGTGCCCGGCCGTGCATCTGAGATGTGCATTCTTTGCACGTATTACACATGGACAAGGGCAGTCCCTCCTCCCTAGCCTGCACGAGACACAGCAAGAAACAAGGTGCAGAAAGCCACTGGGAAGCTGCCATATCTCTGCCATTGCATCAGCAGTTTTCCTTTGAACCAACATAGGGCGTTTAGTATGCTCCAGTTTTGCTTGGAAAAGGGAAGATGACATGAGTATTTTTCTGATCAAATCCTTCAAATGAAAGACAAAGTGGGATGGGAAAAGAAGGCTGCTGGTGATCTGAAAAGGAAAGTAAGGGGAATGCACTTCATTTTACTTATGTAAATGGCATAAACTCTTTTTTCTGTCCTCTGGTTAAAACCGAAGGAACTGAGCAGTCAGTGACTCCATTTTTGCCTTTTTATGTACCACATGGCCTTACAACTGTAGTACTTGTTTTCAGACCAAACAAAAAACAGTGGGAAACACAACAAAGATATTACAAAGAATATACAATAATAATATTGTATAACTTCTCAGTTTTCCTGTACTTTTTCTCATCCTTCAGTAAAAAGAAGTATCAGCAAAACATGTATTTATTAAAACTGCAACTCACCATCAGATTATATATATCACTGATATGTGCCTAATGTTTAATAAATTAAGGGGTGCTGACTCCAGAAAGAAGCCTTTTCAGAGAAATAGTATTCAGAAGAATGATCTGGAGCTACATTATGCCAGCTTTGACTGAGAGCAATACACTCCATGATATACTCCTGCTTGTTCAGAAGCAAAATCATGTCTCACTTAAATTTTGAAAATAAGATATACTGCTTTTTCTTCTCTAACTCCTTTCCAGCTGTGTAATCAAGTACTGTCACAGCACTGGACAGTTTCAATATGGTCCAACCGGCACAGCAAAGTTTCTTTCCCTCAGGGAGCAGCAAATCCACATTGGAGCATTTTTCAGGCACATTTCCAGACTGCTTGCTGTCCAAAGCCAGGTTTGGATCTCTCAAGTGCCAATAGGATTTCCTTCCTGACCTTGAAACTACTCAGTCACTCCTGGCTGAGAAGCAGCCAGGATAAATTTTGGGTGACAAAGGCCCACCCTTCCCCAGCAGTACTAAGCCAGTGCCTCAGATCATTTGGAGAGTGAAACACAAATGCAGTTATAGCTTCATCTTCCTGCTGCTGTTCTACAACTTTGCTTTGCCAGCTACTGACACAAAGCAAGATATTTCTCCCAGTTCTTCAAAGTTGTTTAATGAGTGATGAAAGTTGGTAATAGAAATAATTGTTATGTATACTGCTCCAAAACTGACAGAAGAAACACCTACGAGTATTATAATCCCATACTCTTTTCCAGAAATAAGGAGACATAGAAGAAGGATGTTTAACTGCGCACAACTATCATCTTCCTTTCAGCATAATAATGGTTGTGTATCTCTATAATTAAAGATAATTATAGACTATAAAAGTTGTACAGCGATTAACCAAAAACAAGATGATGCTCTGTGATGCCAAGACAAAGATATCTATCACTGAAATTTCTCCCTCTTGTATTTGGAATTTCCCCTCATTCTATTTCTGTTGCCTTCAACATTACAGTATATCTGCAACTCAAAAAACAAATCCCTGTTTTCAAAGTGCCATGTTAAATCTGAGCTGCTCCATTATTTTAACCTTAGTAGAATAGTGAATTGAGACTTTTACAATTATACTTTAGCCAAAGAAGTACATTTGTCTCTAATAATAAGAATGTGTTGAATGTACATCTTGTAATAATAAATACTATAATCCTTACAGATATGCTCTTCACTAATGCCATTACAGATACTCTCATTATTAACTCTACATGCCTAATCCCTTTCTGAATACCTGATTTCTGTAATTTCTATAATTGTATAGATTACTCAGGCTAGCTGTGCACCAGATATAACGGTATTTCCTCCTTAATGCTATTTCTCCATTCACTTTAACGTCCATTACTAGCATGTCACGCTTACTTCCTCTGATGTGAGTTTTTCAAGAGACATTTTGGATATATTCCTTTGAGGAAAAAAACCCCAGGACTTACTATCAGGGTTTTCCATGTAGTGACAAGAACACATACAAATGAGCTTACTGTTTAACAAGGAATAATTTGGAACTCTGAATTCCTGCTCTGTGTTAAATACCTGCATTATACATACTTTAAATCTGCAAAGAGAAAATATAAAGCCCAAGGTACCAAAGGGAAAATTTCAGAAAGCAACAAAAGATAAAAGCATACAAACTGTATTGCCACCCCAATTGCTATGTCTTTTTGTTGAATGAAATTTAATGCAATTTGCCTTTTTTTTTGGTAAATCTAAAATGTGCATTTCCTGTATACTTGTTTGAAAAGAATATCATGAAGTGAGGCTAGAAGATCAACAGTTACCCTATCTTTTGTTTGTATTGAGGGTTAAAATCCATGACCTACAACTGGTTTTCATGTAATCAAACAACACTTCCACTGTATAGCATAACCACAGATATGCAACTGTTTTCATGAGTTTCAACTTGGAATCATATTTATTTTTCTTTGGCAGGAAGCATTAGGAATTTCTCATTTTCTCTAGGGCTGTTTGGCCTAAATTCAAAGGATTTTTTGGATGCACTGTCATCATGAAAGTGCTTCATTTATATTTACATTTCCAGGCCCTCCTTGGAGAATGCTACTGAACATTTCATTCATTCCACTTTCACTAGAAAAGTGCACACTGCCTGTTCTTCTCCCTTATGACTGGAAAAGAAAAAGTATACTTTTTAGTGATTTACCTATTTTCCTTACAGATTTGTTGAACAACTTTTATCTAATGGGTCAGTCAGCATTTTCTGTTCCTGGTATTTTTGGGTTTACCCTCTTGTACACAAGACTGACTCCATAGATCTTATGGCACTGCATCCTCATTGAAATAATAAGAGCAGAAAAAATTCTAATTTCAAAGCAGGAATTATTAATTAACATCCTGTGGCTACTTTGTTAAAGCAAACTTCTTTCTTCTATGTTTCTAATTCTTCATAACAGCACTTATTTGAAGGGATCAGAAATACTACTGAAACATTAGCAAACTGCATGTGCAATACCCTTGGTGACATGTTTGTCCATTTTGATTCCCAGAAAAAAATCAATGGATGAAGTTACTGAAAACACTTTTAAGGGAATAAAATTCCATTTACTTTCACTTCGACTGAAGAAAGGAAGAGAATATGCTAAGTTTATGCCGAAATTGAGCAAACTGGTCATTTTCACTGCTTTTTTCAAGATGAAGGATGAAAAGGGTCACTCATTTCACACTGCTATCACTTGAACTTCTCAAAAATAAAACAAATGTGGCTGCAGTCCAAGAAGCTCAAGCAGTCATCCAAGAAACTGACAGTATCTTTCAGGAATGAAAAATGACTGTCAGCATGAGAGACAGTTCTTAGTTTGCCTGTCATTATTTACTTCTAAGGTCTGCCTAGTCTGGGGAGATGTCAAGGGAGCAGCTGTCAGACTGAAGGCAACAGAATTGGGAAAACAACCTAAACTTATATTTGAGTCATGACTGATCATAACCTGTGCTATGCAATAAGTATAATAAGGAGGCAAAACAAAAAATAAGGAGTTGTGCTCACTCAGTTAAAATATTAGCAGTAGTATAGACTAATAGTTTAATTTATAGTTGCTTGGAAATATCCTACAGAAATGAAGTCTCACTGAAAAATAATAATTTGCTGAATTTCAGATCTCTCAAAGTATATAATAAACAATAAAAAAACCCTCTTATTTATATTCATAACTGGTTTGGTTTTCTGCACCTTTTGCCAAAGAGGAACAAAGCTCAAGGATTACTTGAAACATGCTTATCAAATTTTCATTTTTCTCTACACTTCATCTCAAAGTATCTAATAAATAATCAGTAGGAATAACATTCATTTTTAAAGCTGAGGGAAGTAAGGGACTCGTGTAACAAACTTCACAAACCCACTAACAAAATCCATTGGTGAGCTAAGAAAGTGTTTAGCTTTTCTAGCTCAGTCTAGGAGTGGACTACACCTTTTATTCAGATGTTTTTGTCTGACCCATCACTTAATGATATATCACTTCCTTCAGAGTGGGGCTGACTTCAGTTTATCAACTTAGTTGATTTGTGCCATCTAAAACTGATCAGGCTTCTGTTATCTGGGATTTTAAACTGATGGCTAATTCAAATAGTACAGATAGTACAGATCAAGAATTTTGTATTCCTAAAATAAATCTGGCATATCAGAAATTTTTTTTTTGCACATACACAAAATACTTTCAGATTTTTTGAAAAAATCTTTAGAGCCATGATATAACTGTCGAATGCTGGTTTTTTGGCATAATAATTTTGACGGGTTTGTATTTGACAACTTTCTGCACCACTGAAGAAACTTAAGTGAAGTAGAATTATTCATTTGCAAACATCATTATTTCTTTTTTCATTACGTTAGCAAAACATGAAGAATTCAAAGACAAAATGAAAATGTCTTCTGAAATTAAGTGTAAATATCTCAAAGCTTTAAATAAAAAGCTCAATAAAGAAATAAAAAAATTATAAAAATGTACATCATGATTTACCTGTTCCTGCGTCTTACCACCAATTTAATTTGCTATTTTTTCTGCATCTAGGTTTCTCTCTTTCTCTCTCTTTAAAGGAATATACATCCTTTTCTTTTTCTTGCTTCACAAGAGCATATACAGGCTACATTACCAGAATGTCAGACAATTTTTCACCTTGTAAAGGTGATGTAAGGGTTGTGCACCTTTACTGATACGCTGCAAACATTACTGAGTATGTGCAAAGATAATAGGTTGATTATTCACAAAATTTGTTAACAAAGTGCTGTTATGTGTAGTAAGTTTTGTTTGGTTTGGCTGGGGTGCAGTTAATTCCCTAGTAGCATATTCTGATAGCATGGGGCTGGTTTAGATTCCTACAATATAAGTAAAGCTTGTTATTACCAGAACCAGCTTGTTATTGCCAGAACTATTCTGAGCTTTCACAGTTTCACTGCAATAAGCCAGTAGCCACCAGTTCTTGTTCCTTCAGAAATTGTTTTTGAAATCACAAGGTGTATATATAAGCATCAGACAGTTGATCCTACCAGTAGAGAAGCAGTACTATTGTTTTCACTTAGTTTCTACAACAGGTTTTGGTGCAATTTTTAAGATTCTCTTACAATTGAGTGGCAACAGATGAACACTTGCTCATACGTACCAAACAAGGAAAAGAAATATTTAATGTCCAGACAGTTTATCAATGATGCAACCATCAAACAGCCACCCTCACTATTGTTCTAACCATTAAATGCTGCCATCTCTAGCAGATTAGTCTTGGTAGCATCATCAGCATTAAAGCAGATAATTCGTCTGCCAAATGCATCGGGATAAATCACTTGAATGGATCAGAAATGAAAAATTATCTCAGAAAATCTAACTGACTGTTCCCAGGGATTAAAATACATTAGAAAACATCCTAAATTTTAGGTATAAATGCTGATATTACATTTCCTGTATGTTTCAGGCTCCATATTAAAAGAAATCGTGCCTATCACTGTAAGTTTTCAGAATGACAAAGTAATAACAAATGAGAAGTTAGTTAATTTTTTTTTCCTTAAAACCTTTGAGTGCAAAGCATTGCATGTACACAGTTCACCAGGGGGACTGGAAAAAAAATAAAAAATATCTTTCTCCCCCAAATCTGCCAGCGACTCAAAAAACCATAAAATGCTGAAACTGCTGTCTTCTTTGCTTATTTATTCCACTTGATTTGACAATGGAACAACTCTGATTTGTAAATAGTATCTGGCTTTTACTTTTCTTCTGTTACCTTATTCTCTCTGGTCTTTTGGTGAGGCTGTTAATAACATCACCCGTTTTCATTTTACTCTTCTTGACCTAAAAAGTAGCACAAGTGAAGTTTGCTAGAATTTTTGTATTTAGTAAAATAGTTTTTCTTATGAGCTCAATAGCTACACAATATGCAGCACAGGAGAAAATTTCTCAAGAGCTAAAACTGAATTTTATGAATGTTTTCCTACAGTAGCAAACAGGACTGCACCTGTCTTGTAAAAAATCAGGCTCCTCAGCAATAGCCTCTGTCTGAGACACAAGAGTTCTCCTAAGGGTAGGGCTCTGGATCTCAGCAAGTCTTATCAGGGAATAAACTCCACTGTCAGCTCTTCCTTCCATTTTTCATTTCAAAAGCGGTATTATCCCTCTTGGTAAAAACAAAACACAAGGAAATACTGCAAAATATTTGTCATACACTAGTTCTTCAGAGCCAGATAGTATGTTTTACCAAAAAAAAAAATCTTTGCTACCATACCCTTTCTTGCTTTATTCTTCAAGCTTGCATTTGAAGCTTTATTTCTGCAATCTTCTATAAACATTATTTCCACAAGTTTATTTTTTGGTGAAGGCCATCTGCACACACCCCAATCCAAAAATTCAAGAGATGGGACAGTCTAATATATTAGTACATATAATGATCCTATTATTCCTGTAGAATTTCATCCATGAATTTGTCAATATGTCAATACACGGACAGATAAAAATTCTTCCCCTTACGTGTACTTACTTGCTTCTACCATCCCATTCATCAGGTCTCCTTGAACATTCCTGTACATGTGGCAGACTTCTCTGTGTTTGTAGCCTATTACTTCAACTTTGACTTTCTAGATATTTACTGTTTTATAATTTCTTTTTTTTTTTTAATCTACAAAAGAACATCCATGTCTCAGTTTACTAAGTTACTTTGATGAAGCATATTTAGGCTGGTATGAAGACTTCCTTTAACAAAGGACTATTATACACAGTGAGAATGCATCTCTCTTCCTATGCTGTATACAAGCAAATGCTTGGGGCAGTTTTCTGAGAGCAGAAGTCAAAATATTTGGGGGATGGGATCCACATAACAAAACCAGGTTGTTCCATCTGCAGTCCTTCCTTGCCTTAAACTAGCACCTAACTCTAACAGAATTGCCAACTTCTCCAGGTCTCTGGCTAAATGTTTCCATGTAAGCTTGAGAAGTGTCTCAAAATGGACTAATACAGTGAAAGGGAAACAAAAGTTGCTTTCTTTTATATTTTCTAAGCTGAACAATCATTTAGATTGGGAAAGCCCAGCTGCAGCAAGCCAAATGAGCCACTTTTACACTCAACAAATGCTGAATAATTTCTGGATAACCATACATAGCCTATTACATGTTCAAAAAGAACAAGCAAATGCTTTTAAAGGTGTTTTGGTGGGGGAGTTATTCTATGTGAAGTGATCACTTTCTGTGTTTTAGCAGCAAAAAAAATGCACAAACAAAACACAGCAAAAGGTAAATCCTACAATACCATGATGGCAAGTATAATGCTTTCTTTGGAAAATATCAAGCAGCTGATAGCATTTAACAATTATCTTCTGGGAAGTATTACACAAAACAGGAATAACTGCCAGTAAAGACATGGAGCTAACACTCCATAAAGCATGTCTGATTTGTTCTGTAAAGCTTAAATATTTTTCAGGAAAGCCTTGTTGGGTTTTGTTTTCTAAAGAGAGCAAATATAGCACAGATGCAAACATCAATTACTCCATCCAAACAGAACAAAAGGTTACAAAGGTTACTTTCCATTAGTGAAAGCACAACACCTACTATGAACAGAGGTGAAGATAAACAGATTTCATTCTGGATTTGTAGTATAATATATCTCCATCATCAATATATCTACAGAATTTTATCCTTCTGCATGATCCACCACCACTTAGTGTCTCTGGATACTTTTTCAGTCCATTTTATACATATGATGTGCTCTCTTTTCCATGTATTGGAAAGAGATATTTGCACTTTGTCGGCCATTCAGACAGCTGCTTATGAAAATGAAAGAGAATTGGAAAAGGAAATGTTTGGAATACCATGAGAGAATTTCTATGAGATGGAGGAGGAGTTAATGACATTGAAATTGAATCAGTATGGTACCAAAGCTGCTTTGAATTGTTCTTTCAAGAGTTTTTTACAGCCTAGGAGGACAATAACACCAGGAAAATAGAAGGCATAATGAAGAATTACAAAAAATACCACTCTCGCCCTGGATGACGTCTTCTCAGTCCTCTTTTTTGCTGCTGATTCATAACATGCACTGAGGAGTAACAAATATACATCTGCTCTGCCTTGGCAGAAAGGGCACAAAGAGTGCAGGAAGTCAGAGCTTGCTGCTCGTATTTCTGATCTTTTCCAGGTCTCTGGCTAAATGTTTCCATGTAAGCTTGAGAAGTGTCTCAAAATGGACTAATACAGTGAAAGGCAAACAAAAGTTGCTTTCTTTTATATTTTCTATTGTTCATATAGGAAATATAAATTAGATATTCACCATTTTTACACCACTATTTTTACCAATTGTTTTACTAAGTTATTAGCATTAAAAATATGTACAGTAATTGGAGCATGAAACATGGGCATTTATCCAAGTTAACAACATTTGAAACATAAAATCATCTAAGTACTTTCTAATAGAGATGCCAGGAGTATGAAGCTTGTGTAAAATCCCATATTTTGTTAAGTGGTAGCTTTGTGTCATCGTAATCTCAAACAGAACTCCCCTAGGAAAAATCACAGCATCCTCAAATAGATTTCTTTGACACCCACTTTTCTCAAGTTACTTGAAATTTTTGGCCTTTTTTTTTCCCCCTCTTCAAATCAAACCACCTAAAACTCACAGAAACACAGTTGTCTCAAGCTGAGAAATAACAAGAGAGGGATATAAGAATATTTGATAGCTAGGATTATACCTGCATTGAGATGTCTCTCTCCTATAACCCAGACCAGGACATTAGAACAGACTACTCTTTATCTCCAGAACTGTCACTGTAAAAGTTTTGGTCAGCTCTTTCATTTAATGCCACTCTCCATACCTAAAAGAGTATTCCTACCAACTGTGCGCTAAGATGTGAAAAAGTACTCTGTCCTTGCATTGTTGTTGACTCATTCAAAGCTCACAGGCTGATTGAAAAGGGCTGCTGCAGACCACTACAGAAAGTGCTACCAATCTGTACTACTCTGGGCTCAGCCAAGGAGCTTTCCAAGATTATACCCTCAGAGCCTTGAGACAGCTTGTGGAAGCTCTCTCATTTTGTTAATGAGACATTTTGGCTGTGTTCTGGAGAACAGGAATGATCCATTTTCAGGTTCATGGTGTGCAGCAGCAGGGACATTTAAAGCTCCACTGATGGTCTGATTCATCTCAGATGCGTTTAGGGTGACAGTAGCTGTATTTTTCACATTGCCTGATAACATTCACAGATGACTAGCCACAGGTCTCCCCCATAACATAAGATCTGTGCATATCTAGTAGAAAACAATGCAGAGTTTAATACGATCTAAGCTTATGTAGGTGACAGCAACAGAACTGGGGTGACTGTTCAATAAAATGTCTGCTTAAAACAATTCATAGTATTTAATTATTTTGTGCTAATCACCTTGTGAAGCTTCAGGTGTTTCCTATTTTATTGCACCTTTGCCTTTCTCTGTGCAAGATGAGCTAGAGAAACATGTGGTTTATTTATCAATCGTGTTCTTTATTTGTACTCATATTAGCCAACTGTTGGTGATTTACCATGTATTTTTAGCTACATCACCTAGTAAAGAAAACTTCTTCACCAGAATTTATTTACTATTTCCAATTATGTTAAGTCGCTAATATTTCTCATAAATCTGCATTTTCACTCGCTCTTCTTTTCCTCTCCTATTATTCTCATTACAGCGGGAGTCAATGTGAGGAAACCATATGGCTGCTTCAGGTAGAACTATGTGGTCATAGCCATACCATAATTAACAGCATTTTTTTCTTAAATAGCAAAGCATGTTACCTTAAAAAAATATAATATATACATATACAGATAACCAGAATGAATGAGAATGAATTAGCACCGACATTTTTGATTGCAGACAATATCTACCTTCCAAAGGAACAAAATAGAATTAGGTAGCAAACATGAGTGAGTGATTATGTGTGTGGTGGATAGGATATTGGTAAATTAATATTCCAGAACTCTGAATAGATTTGGAATTGAATTTAGTGAAGAAATTAGTTTAGTTTTATTTTAGCCAAATAGCATTATCCAAACTTAATTACTCTTCCCCAATGCTTGAAGTATTTCCATTTGCAGAAGTGACAATTCTCTAACAAAATTGGCAAGGAATACCAGAACTGAAGTGATACATCTTCTCTATGACATCGATATTTAGATTATTTAGACAGACATATATATAAATCACAGCCTGGCATCTTACCTTTGAGGGAAGCAGATGTGCTAGAAAAACAACTGTGCACAGCAAATGTGAAACTATACTACCAAATATTTACCTCAATTTTTCATGAGAAAAATAATAACATTCACTATGGCCACAACAAAAATGTATATGTAGAGCTGGAATTTATTTTCAAGTACAATGCAGTTTCCAGAGATAAAAAAGAACTGAAATTCTTTGTATCCATTTTTCACATCACAGATACAACTTTACCATATGAATTCTGACCCTTTGCTTAACTAAGAACAAATGCAGGATAAACTTGATAAGAATCGCTAGGGTATCCATCTTTTCTTTTAATAAAGCAGTTTGGAACATTTATCAAACAGAAGAATTGTAACAGAATGAAACTTCAACAAAGAGAAGGATTGTCAGGATGCCAGTAAAACAGCAGCAACAAAGAAGCGCCCAACAGCAGTTTTGATATCAATACCTCAAAAATAGGGAATTTAAAACACCATTTTTTAGAACTGAGAAGTGCAACTCTTACACCTCTTTGCTATATCAGGTTCAAAGTACTGTAAGACATCTATCAAAATTTTCCTTCAAAACAAGATTGTTTCATCACCTATCTGGTCTTGGCACACACCTCGCTTCTAAACCCAGCTGCAACCTTTCAGCTGACACCCAGTGCATGGACAGCTGCTCCCTGAGTTAGGGCCAAGCTGCCAGCTGTGGGACAGCAGCCCTGCACCTCTGCAGCAGCCAGAACAAGTAACAACTGGAAACAAACAGAAAATTCTCTAGCAAAGCAGCATCCCTGAGTCTGCACCAAGAAAACTTCCTCTGTTTAGTAGAAAAATAGTCCATAAGAAGTATATACAAAACCCAACTATTTTCCTATTTTTCAGTCACCTATGAGAGCTTTTACTTCCTTGGCCTAAAAGGTCACAGGACCATATAACAATAAGGGTTTAAGAGCTAAACAGGTCTTCAAGCCTACCTGCAAAACCAAGAGCACTCCAAGTTGGGCAAATCCAAATCTGGAATTGCTGTTCTGACATTTTAAAAGACAGTCATGGAGAATTACAGAGGATAACATGTTTAATTTCTTCATTTTCAGAAGCTGTTTATATGTAAATATATCAAAGCTCTAGGGACACAAGTGGGGGGTTGGAGGGGAAAGGAATTTGCCAACACTTCAGATATAACTTAAGAAGCTTCAGTTTGATATCAATCATGCCATATCTACCAGAAATATTTTAAATGCCAAGATCATAAACTGGTGATGTACAGGACATAATCTTATTCCTGTTCTAAAGGGACTAGGATGACAAAATAATTTTGTAGTAATATTACTGTCAGTCGGATATTACTGCAGTCTGAAAACTGAAAACCTATAAATGAGTCAGTAGAGCTTTCATTTTTGTGAATCAAGTTGTATTTAACATGTGATACATGGCATAAATAACATTCATTGTAGAGCATGAAAGTATCTAAGAAATGCAAATACTTAATAGAAATAAAGAATAGAAATAAAAGAAATAAAGTTAATGTAATCTAAGCACATAAAAAACTGCATTAAATGTACATGATGGTTTATGACAACTAGATTGAATTGCATGTGGTTTTAATGTATTCTAATCAAAACCTTCTTCTTATTCTTTCATTTTCTGCCCTGGGTGTGTGGAAGCAGCTCAGACACCTAATAATATTAGCCACACTTTCTCACAGGCATTAATGCTTGATACATTTTAAATCAATTTTTTATAAGCCCAGTACCTCAGCAGTCTGAGAAAGACTGAAAAAAATGATGTCTGGCTCAAAACAACTATGGGATGTGTGGGGGGAGGCAGATCAAGTTCAGCAAAGGTGGAATAGAGCTCTGCCCCACACCCCATCCCCTTTGGAGCCTCTAGTGCAGCTGTCAGTCACTGGCATACTGGAAGCAAGGTCCCACCCCTGCCCTACAGGCCCAAGAGTGGCTATCACAGCAGAAGTACCTCCGGGGGAAGGATGGCCACGGGAGGGGAGGCCAGAGCAGATAAAAACACAAAGATTGCCCAAAGATGCACCTGGTTGTGTCCCTTATTACTGGGGGTTTGGAGGAAGCATTCTCCTAATTATTTTCCATCATAGCCTGGCCTTTTTATGATTTAACCAGAAAAACAGCTTGTGACTGGACACTAGTACAGGAGGAGGTCCTAAAGCTACTGGGTTTTGAGACAGGAATATTTCAAGCTCTTGGCCCCATTCATCCAGAGGACCATTTGCAGGTTGAGTGGGGTTTTGTTGTCCATGGGCTGTCAATTCGTGTGTGGCAGCATGGACCAGAGGATCCTACTCATACAATCCAATTTCACTCACACAGCTTTAAGGATGCTGAAAAGCAAGACTCTGTAAAAGAAAAGGGGTGTGTGGTGAATTCAACCCTACAAGAAGCAGCAAGATTGTAGGAGTCCAGACAATAATACTGAGAGGCCCCTTTAAGGTCCTTAAGACAAGGATTTTGGGCACACCATCCCCTTTTGGGGTGGCACAAAGGGAGAGAGTCAGAAAGGGGTATGCTCAGATAGAGCATTATAGCCACATTCACAGAGGGGAGTTGTTTTCTCTCCTCAACTCCCCCCCCCCCCCCCCCCCCACCTCAAAAGGGTGTTTTTAAAAGGGGATATTAGGCAGCTAAGATTTGCTAGACTAAAAGTAGCAGAAGAAACAGAGAAATGTTACTAAATTAGCAGTAAATTTACAACATCTTTGACAGTAATTCTTTGGTTCTTCAAGATGGCCTTGGAAACCAAAATGATAATCACAGTAGTCTCCAAAGGCTTTCATATGTCTTTCTCTGTATCACAAAAAATGTCTGCTAGAATGTAGCTGCATAAAGTTGTGCAGTTGAGACTCTAATAACAACCTTGTTGCAGACATCTTTCATGAAAAATCCTTTCTTAGGACTAATGAGAGCTGCAGTTTCAGTGACAAATGTAAACAATGATTATCTGCTGCTGTGGAATGCAAACAGGTGCATTTGTGATTGGCCCATCTTGTATGTTTATAATTAATGGCCAATCAAGGACTGAGCTCTCTGGGACAGAGTCAGAGAGAGCTCCTTTGTTTTCATTCTTCTCTATTCTATTCTGAGCTTAGCAGCCTTGAGGAGAAACCTCCTTCCTTCTCTTTTTAATATAATGTAATATATATATATAAGATAATAAATCAAGCCTTCTCATGGAGTCAGCATTTTTGTCTCTCTCTCATCCCGAAAACCCTTGTGACCACTGTCACACAACCTAACCTATATGAGAGTGCTCCTATGCAGAATGCACACAGAAGTGTTTGCTTGGGTGCACACACTACAAATTCCTCACCTTCAGACAGTAATTGAAACTGATGAAATATCAAAGATTTATAACTACTTGAAACACCATCACTTCTGCCCCAAAGGAAAAATTTAACCTCAGGCCTTCAACTCTCAAAATTAATAACCAGTCCTTAGAACTTCAGGTCTTTATTAGGTCTTCAAACCTAATGTTCTTACTGTACCTCCTACGGCTTCCTCACAAATTTGCTTAAATAGGAAGAATTATTTAATTCCTCACAATAAACTTGGACCAAAATAAAAGAACAACATTGTGCACATTTACAAGTATGCGTCAATACATTAGCAGCAAGGAAACATATTATTATTACAAAATGCATGCCTGAAATTACAAGGCTTCAAAAGCATTTTTATTTCAAATCAGTTTTTAAAGAGTGTGATTTGTCTAACATGTTATTAGGACCTCTTCAGATGAAAGGAGAAAAATGGATTAATAACAAAGAGCATACTGATTGAAATCTAATTTCTATTATCACAGCTAAATGATGTTTTTGCATGCAAGCTGAAGCTGTGCATTTTAAGATACGCAGTCCCCTAACACAATGTCACTCATTTCTGTGCCCTTACTTTGTCACTCATTTCTGTGCTCTTAGAGCCATTTCCTGTTGAATTGAAAATCACAGTGCCTCAAGTAACTACACAGTGTAAAATACTTCCAGTTAGAAGCCAAGTCTCTAACTGAAGAATTAAATCAATCATTCTCAAACAGTGTTTTCAGCTGAAGAATAATACCCACATAAAACCACTTATAAACATTATGTACCTGGATTATTATCAGCACTACTCAGATGATTATTTTTTCACCCCCTCAAATCACACAGCAATAAAACTCCTAACAGACTTTCTATTCTAACAAATAATGATTAAAAAAACCCAAAAAACCACAGAAACTGAATCAGGCAGAACTCTAGCAGATGAAAGATATTAAAGCAGTACAAAACCAAAACAAACTTACAATGAGCTGCCCCAGGTTCACAGATCCTACACGTACTGTCATCACGTACTTAAAAATCCTGTAAGCTGATCTGGAAGTTGGGAGTTAACCCCAGAAGTGAAGCCCCCTGAGCCAGACAAGCCTTTTAAAAGTGCAGAGAGCTCCAGCCCCAACCCCATCTTCCAGGCCTTCAGAGTTCCTAGGAGCTACTTCTAGCACCAAAACACCCCAGCTAGGGACACAGCCCAATTACTACCTTGCAGGCTTTGTGGCAGACAGCTTCCATGAGAGAACTGTATTGAATTAACTTCTAGTGAAAAAGCACTGTTATTCCTAAAGGTTATCAGGAAGCCAGTTGGGATAAAAGGCTGAGGACACATATTTTAGTTTCCACTAATCGGCATTTTCTGATGTGAAAAAAAAGCTCTTGCAAAACGTAGATCAGTTCTTACCAGCACTGACACCACCCTGTGGCTGCCAGAATTCTTTTGATTGCTGCATGTGCTGAAAATCAAACACTTGCAGCACGTGTGTTTAGTTATCTTGTTAGCTCCTAGACTGAGGGGAGATATGTAAATAAATTAGTACTGCATGAGCACAGCTTTTGCTAACCTTTTACAACAACAGGGACAAGGAGTATTCCAAAAAGCAGAGAGAAGGACCAGGCATCATAAAATTGTAATAGCAGAAAATGTAAATGATGGGATGTCACATATGTTAAGCTGAGGCTTCCTGATCAGCTACAGCCAATAGCTATGCAGTCATTTTAGGCCAAGTGCAACCAAACTTTTAGTCTGCACAATAAAATAGTACTAAGACATTTAATTTTTTATTTCAAATTGATGGCTTCTATCACAAAATCTAATGAGTATATCAAATAAAAGAATTCATCTTCCCAACATAATGATGAAAAATCTATTTTTTTCCCTAACAATGAAAAACTTTGATCTTAAATCCTCTGATCATGACACTGAAAGTATTTATGAATCAGAAAAAAACCTATCTACATGTTGATAAAGGGATGCCCAATGATTTTATTTTTCTGTCAGTCTAATCCTCCAGGAAGCTACAAACATCTGTGTCAACTGCTCAGCTAAAACAAGAATTTTGACAGCACGTCCTGAACTTTTTTGTCCAGAGACCCATTTTGCAGCTTCTTCTTGTCATTTTTTCAGCAAAGAGCACAGACACACTGCAGTTTCCATTGCACAGCTTTGCATCCCAGTTTGAGAATCCTCACCTACAGTTGAACACATTCAAACCACTTGTTCCTTCAATTGATAATTTATTTGTGAAAATACCATCTTATATTAGGTAATTTACTTTTAGAGTAGTTGGAAAGTTCACCTGAACAAAGCCAAGTTGGCTGGCTGTGTGTCAAACCTCACATTTAAGCTCTAACTAGTCACTAGATATGGCACATCACCTCAGCCAGTGACATCTCTTCTACTCATGGACTGGAGCATTTCTAAAAACAGTGACAGAAATCATACTGAAAACACTGAAAACCAGGATGCTCAAAGTCCTCTTTCTGTGTGAGTGCATGACTATTTGGATGACAGCTATTCAGTCTCCTAACACTGGAGCCCATGAATTGTCCCCACATATGTCTATGCACAGAAAAGACCAAGACAATGCCTTGAACAAAGCTGAATCAATTAGCCTTTCAAAAGTCAAACAAATAACAGAGATCCAACATGAACCTCAAGAACTGTGCCTTTATCAGGCAGGAAATGCTTATAGCAATGAAATCAAACATCAACAGGAGAAAAGTTCAGTCTGTTGTTCCACTAGCAATACCAGAAACCATGCTGCTACTGAGCAGAGACATTGTTCCACACACATCGCCCCAGGAAAGAGCACACAGACTTTTTAGCCTCCCTTTCTGTACTAGTGCATTAAGTCAGAGAAGGTCATTAATACTACTTAGCATCTCCTTCAAACTAAACATTTTAATCAGATTTTACACTTCTGCCAGCCACTGTGTAGTTGTGTTTCTGCAGTTCCTACCAGAAAAGGTCACAATACTGCTATTTTGGGGGGAAGTTAACGCATAAAGGCATTTATTTAGTGCCAGATCATTTTGCTGAGCAGGTAGGCCCTGCATAATTTTTTTTTCAGAGCTTTGCTTAACAATTATGATGGATTTTAACTTGTGCTGCTAGGAACCTGCCTATGTGAAGCTTACAAATGATTAGTAGAACCTGATGAATATTAATGTGCAAAGTAAAACAAGGGGATAAAAATATCTTCCAAAAGGTATTACCTCAGACAATCTGCCACTGTACCTTAGCTGCTGCTGTGATAAAAAATAATAAATTAAGAAACATCTCTAACCAATGGTTCCTTTGCTAAAATCAAATAATAATCACTACCTAAATTTAAGACATAATCAGGGTTATAGAAAACTTTAACTTACATGTTGTTCAGAAGACCCAAGAGAACATCAGTCTGTTTTCTTTCTGAATCAATAAATAATCACAATTTCTTGCAGTAAAGAAATTCATTTCTGAAAGACAAAAACAAATAATAAAAAAAGTGAGGTTAAATTATTCCCAGGTTTTTTTGTAGCCACACTGTGATAATAATATGAAAATACATTACCACAGCTGGGAAATTTACAGGAACATGGTACAATTTCATTAAAAACCCTGCATAATTAAATCTTCATTTGTAAGGGGAAGCAAACTATTAATATTTTTTAATACTCAAGGTATGTTTAATGTATAGGTTAGTGTTACTTGAGCTGCAGGGAGTTGAATACTTCTGTTTTATTCTGTACCACCAGGAACAAAGGTTTTATTTTCAAGAAGCAAGTATTCTCAATTTCTACCAAAAACGCCTTTCACAAATAGTCTAAAATGGAATCGTGTCCAAAAAACCCCTAACAGTTTTCTTATGTAAAAAATATCAGATTTTCCTTGAATATTAATGGCAAAAGGATCTGAAGAAAATCCTGCATATTATATCCCAGCATACCTTCCTTTATCCCTTTTCAATATGTATTAATGAGAACACATGAAAAAAAGAAACAGGTAGGCTGAATAATAGACTTGCAGTAAAATCAATTTAAGAGTGGAATAGGCTGGCAAGAAAATGAAGACTACTCTATACATATACACATGTGAATATATGCTCTATATACAGTTCATTTCTACTGCTCTGACAGAAGTTTGAGAGGGCATAACTTTCCTTCTAGTAGGAAATTATACTGATTTTAAAAAATCAGTACCTGTAAACAAACCCTAGTTAGCAAGTCTTGTTTCTTATCCTAAAATAACAAAACATTGTAAGATTTCCATCAGTGTTGTGGAACTTGCTGTCAACGGGAAATTTCAGGCATTTTGACAAGTCAATGTATTGTTTCAGATTCCTGAATATTTTTAACTGAATAACTAAATTATTAGGTTTTTTCCCTTACTGTTTGTGACCCCTGTGAACCAGTACTCAGCCATCCTACAGATGAGGACACTAAACAATAAGGAAAAAATTACTTAGAAGCTTTTAGTAATTTTTAACCTTTCAAGACTGAGAGAAGATATTATTACTTTACTGAAAATATTAATGAGGGTAATATTTTCAGTGAGACAATATGTTAGGTTATGTCTACTAAGTCCACACACCGTCTAAAGCTTCATCAAATTCTTACAAAGAAATAAGGGATGGCATGCAGGTGCTCATGGAATGAGTGCTGGTAGCAGGATACAGCTTTCCAGTTTTGTCAGCATTTTATTGAACAGTACTTCTGACATCCTGCATTTATCTAACCATAAAGAGATACAGACTGGCTACAAGCAACTTGATTTAGTGGAAGTTGTCCCTGCCCACAACAAAGGGGTTGAACCAAATGACCTTTAAAAGGGCCCTTCCAACTCAACCTATTCTATGATTTCTTTATTCCCAATAGCCCCTTGCCTGGTTTGACAACTTCCAGTCGTTCAAAAGTCATGTATGGGTTCGCAAAGAGTAAACAAGTGCATGAAACACAGTAAAATTATCTTTCCATTCAAAACTTAGTTTGGTGAAGGAAAGGCTGCAGATACCTATCTCTCACAAGAGAAAAATTCAAAAGATTCATTCATGTGCAGCTCACCTACTTTGATTCTCACAGAAATGTCTCCACAGGACCAATTAAAGATAACTTATTCCTGCTTAAGAATGCAGTACTTCAATACAGCCTCTCTGCCCTGGATAATGTAGTGAAGCTTTGTTCCACACCCATGTGTGTGGCCACATAATATTAGGACTGCCACCTATGAGTATAAGTGTGATTAGGGCCTACAGTGACCACATAGAAATATCTAGCTCCTGGAACCTTCTGCTTATCGTGAATATACAGAGTATGGAAGAAAAGATCACTAGAGTAAAAATATTACAAATTTGAGTGAGAAAAAATGAAATTAAACCAGAGAAATGTAAAAAATTAGAGCAAAAAATCCATTTACTGACATTAAAAAGTCATTGGTATGGCATATTACAGAAGATAATTCAGGGAAGAGGAAGATTATAATGGTTTTATGAAGAAACAAAAATATGAAGTCCTCTAAAATAGTTCATCTCACAGTCCATGTTCATGTAGTGACCAAAATTATCGCTATTAAACATGAAGAGCTGAAACCAATTATCTTCTCATGCAAAAACATTTTATATTTTAATAATCAGTGCTGAAAGTTTAACACTGTGACTTTAGGGGGAAAAAGCAGTAAGAGAAGAGTGAATTAAGGTGAGATACTCTAAAAACGAAACCACATTTAATCAGCATGATGCAATATTGATGTAATTATAAAATTTTACACAAACATTAGTCAAGGGTGTTATAATTAGTGCTGTCTACACTGCAGAGGGTCTTGAGCTTGAAACATTGTAGCTAAGAGAACGATAATGATTAAAGATGGCAAGCTGAAAGACAGCAAAATGTGTATGATGTCTTCAACATCCACACCCCCAGAGCAGTGTAACTTACTTTTATTTATGAATATTCTCCAAATGCAGGACTTCAGAAGAATTCAACTAATCAACTAGCACATACACTAATCTACTGAAATAGAATCAAGGATGTTCAGACAGTCTTCTGCCTATTTGCCCTCTAGTTACTTTGAGGAACTATTAGCAGAGAACATCCATGGCAGCATTTTTCCATTGTTCTGTTATCCTTAATATTGTATTTCCAATGTTTAAAACTAGAAAATAAAAACCACAAGTTCTTGTGTCAGCTGCAGTGAGAATGAAAGCAACTGCTCTCACTCCTCAGTGTAAAAACCCACACTATAAACCCTGGGTAATTTTCCTGGCTTTTGTTTCCTACTATCACAATTTTAATATTTATCAAAACTTCTCCAGCACCCAGATACAAACAAAATGCCCCATACACAGTTAAGTGGAAATATTACCATGCCATACACACATTTCTGTTGCATTTGTACTTCTTTTTATTTCAACTAGCCACTTCAGCAGCAGGGTAATGTGTTAAATGTACTTTACAGTCCTCTAAAAGCCCCAGCTAGGTGCAATGCTGACTCTTCTCAACTTATCTGCCCTGCAAGTTCTCCAACACTAACAGTTTCTAGTTACTCATCTACTTCCAGGATATCACAATACAATAAATAAACAACTTATATTTATCCGTTCTAACTCAGTTTCAATTATTCCTGCCTGAATTTTAATTCATTATTAAAAAAAGGCTTTTAATTAACCCTTTTTCATCATGATTCACTGGATAACTCTTCTTTTCTTCGTCTTCCCTTTATAAATTCTTACAATCCTTTAGTTTACAATTAATTTACAATTAATTTAGTTTACAATTAATTTACAATTCTTACAATCCTTAGTAGTTATAAGTCACATTTTGACATAGTCTTTCCAAATTTATCCTTAAACAGATATTTTTTCTCCACATAACCACATCTCTACATTGCTTTTCTACCATACCTCTTTGGTATGGTTTTGGTTTGGCTTTTTTTTTGGGGGGAGCGGTTTGCAACAAAGGCAACCCATAGCACTACCATGCAAGGTAAATGAAGTTTTCTAGATGACAGAAGAGCAGCAGAGCTGACACAAGGCCACCCAATTAGCCCACAACAAAATGTGTTCAGTGCTAGTCATTTCCTTTATATTAACTAGAAGGAGCATAAGGTAATAATGTAGAGGGGACTAAAACATGCTTATAATGAGCAAAATAGGGAGAAAATGTAACAACAGAGCTTTTTTTTTTTTTTTTTCTGAAAATAAAAAAAAAAGACTGAAGTGTGCCAAATTTCAGTAGTGTTGGGTAAACAGAAGGGCCAGTTAAGGACTTCATGTCAGGCTGAATTTTCATACTGAAAATGAGTTAGCATACCTGAAGCTTATGAAACATTGCTCTTAACATTTCAAATTAATTCTTCCTCTTAAAAACATTAGAACACAAACACAGCAGTGCCATGGACAACATTTCAATCAAAATCCCTCTGAGAATTCAGAATGCAACTGTCTAAGAGCCAACACAAAACAATTCAAGCTAATGCTGGTGTTACTAAAACAGAGATTTCAGAAGTTATACAGCTAAACTGAATTAACTGGAAGAGCTCAGGTTTTGGACAGTATTTCTACAGCTCGAAAGCTAAGCAGCAGATAATGTAATTACTACAAGAGAGCTTGGGTAGTTTTAGGCTTTATCCAAAAGGAAAGGTGATAGCTTCAAACTGTCTTTCTAAGGCACTGGTTCACACAGAGCCATTAAGGTACAGTAGTACCTGCAATTCACAAGCCTCTCTCCTTTCAGCTTTGTTTGTTTAACAGCTGCTGCACAAGGAACAATCAGTGAAAGCTGCTCATAGGAAGTGAATTGAGTAGCACTTTGAGCTTCCAGGAGTCATACAGAGCTTCTCAGAAATTAGTCAGTTCATTGTAAGAAGTGCTATCTGTGGCGGCAGGAAACTTCATGACATCAGGTGGTGTTGCTTTGAGTTTAACAGTTACACTGCATATCACAACTAAATTACAAAGACTTTGGAAGTTTTCTTCTGGAACACCACTAGAGAGACTTACTCTTTCCTAGTGCATCCTCCTGCTCTCTTTCCTTAACCCTAATAAATACGGTAAACAATGCCAAGACCCGCCCAGACAAAACATTATTGTAACCAACCTATTTTCACAATTTATTAACATTATGAAAAAATGCAGAATCTTTTCAGAACCATGAACAGGGCTGTTGCCTCCCATGAAGAGAGAAGAAATAAATATGTTGTAGGCATTGGATTAGCTAGCCTTTCCTCTTTTTAGCCAAATGCTTTACAATTCTATTTTGAACATTATTCCTGTATTTGCCATATAATTCAGGGCCAAACCTCTGGAGGAGAAAGGAAGATGCAGAAAGAAAACTCTATTTAATTTCTGGCAGTCCATGTGTTACTAGGGGGGAAAAAACCACAGAGAATCAGGCAAGGTATTTGTGAATCCTGGTCACTCATAGAACTGAGCTGTTTGAAATCAATGGATTTTAAGGTGACATCACAAGGGACACTCAAAATTTACAGGTTAACATATCCAAGATTCACTTGATTTCCTGTACCTCCCTCGTGAACTTTGCCATGTTACTTCATCTTCAAATTTAGCCATGGGGAAGTGAAAGATTCTTGAGATTACTGATGGAGCACAGGTACACAGCTCAGAAAAAACAAGGTCAGTGCATAAGTTTAAGCAGGCTTTACCAGCTTTAAGATCTGAAACTGAAGCTCTACATGTAAAGAAACTAATGCCAGTCTTCTTGCTGTATTTCTACACTCTCAAAAGCAAGCAGAAAGGGAATCATATCAGTTAAAACAGACCTGAGAAAACAATTCATGTTACATTTCCATTCTGAGACTGTCTCATAACTGAAATGTAAGATGTTACTTAAACTTCTTTATTGTGTTTATAAGCATGTAACCCAGTTCTTGGCAAATTCTTTACATCTTGTGAATGTAGTAAAGTGCTTCTTTTCCAACAGATGCTCAAACATCAACTGTCTGCTTAAAATCCAAATGCTTGCATGAAACTACAAAAAACATCAAAAGAGCAGGCAACCTAAAAGTCCAGATAATGCCATGGGAACCCAATGTCATTCACTTAAATTTGATGGAGTATTTATAACACAAAAAACATAATGCAAGAACTGCAATAACTTAATAATAAACTGTCAGTCATAATAAAATTAGAAATCATAAGTGGATAGCAGGGACTAACACTGATTTTTTACCAGACCTCATGGGGTGGTGGTTCCCATCTGACTACTGTTAAACACATGGACAAGAAAAATATAGAATATTTTCAAAAGTTCCTGCCAGTTGCCAAGACAGATGCTTGTCAATATCATATCTAAAAGTCTATAACATTCATGAAAGCAATTATCAAATGGTAATTAAATTCTATTATACAATATCTGCAACAATTTGACTTATTTATATTCAAGCCTCCACGTGTACATATGAAAATTTTTGTCATAACAGAACACAGGTGTTTGCTAAAGTTAAAATTTATCCTAAGAAACAATTGAAATTTTGCTAATAATCACTGCTTTTAAACAGAATTAAAACCTTAATGTTCTATTCAGAATAGAAATAGTCTTATAAATAGACATAAGAGCTTTGGTTCTTTTTACTTAACTGATACATAAAGCCACTGTTGTACTGAAATAGGAATCCTAGGTGGCTTCACAAAGCAGAAGGATTACATAGGAAAATAAATGCTTTCTGAAAATTGTCATATATATTTTCAGATGTTGATTTGCCCTCATTTAAATATTAATTTAATCTTTTTATTTAAATTGGTATTGGTCAAATTACACCTCATTTTTGAGGGTGTTTTAGATCAGGAAAGAAGCTAGACATTATGAATAAACCCAAAAGCAAATATTAGAATATATACTGAAGTAAATTGAAAATCACATGGAAAACAAATGAAGAATTTAAGTGACACCAACTCACCCCCTTTAATACATAATTCAAAATTTTCAGTATCACTGACTAGTTGTATAACCTTTCAATAGAAAAATAAAACTGTGGAGCTCATTGAAACTAATCAAAACTTAACAAGTGTTAGCTATGAGCTTGAAAGTATTTGTGAATTATCTATAGATGAACTTGAAGAACATGAAATAAAAAATTCAAATTAACTATGTTATTACTAAGCAATTATCAACTTGTTAATCAAAAATCAGTTCACAATTTTGACCTACATATTAAAAACCAGCTAATTACTTATCTGTAGTTGCAGAAAACTACACTGCTGTATTACCAGCAGATTCACTACAAAGCGCTGCATAAAACCTTGCAACACCATGTAAGCACAATCCAGATTAATCCAGTCCAACAGCCAAACAAATAAAGCCAATAATATAACACTTATCACCATACTTTTGTCCTCATCTTTTAATTTAGAGTTTGAACAAGAATCGGTTTATTGCTAACTGAAGTCACAACAGCTGGAGAGCACGCTACACTGAAAGTCTCTGAAAAAGAATCTGTGAGGAAAGTTTGAAAGATGATCAGAAGAAAGGAAAATTAATGCAAGCTAGAAGCCATTCCAAGTGCTAAAAAAAACAGGAGAGAAGATATAGAGCTGAAAGTGAAAGAAATAAATTAAGGAAATTATGTGTAGAATTGGATAAATATCACTTTTTAAACCCACTAAGCAGCTGAACACACCCAACTGCCTGCTTACTTTTCGACCTGCTGTGTAAGAAAAATTGCAATGCTAAAAGTGTGAAAAGCCATATGTTGGAATAGTTTAATATGACAAAAATAAAAAAAAAAACCCAAGAAAAACTAATGATTTTTTAAAAAAATTAACCAAACTCATTTCTCACCACCAGCTGACCAGGTTGAACCAGTCCCTAAGCAAGGGCAGCACCTGCTCTTTTCTCCCCCTCACTGTTTCATTGCTGAGCATGACACATTATGGTCTGTAATATCCCTTTGGATAGTTGGGCTCAGCTGTCCTGGCTGTGTCCCCTCCCAGCTCCTTGTGCAGCCCCAGCCTGCTCACTGCTGGGAAGTGGGGGATGAAAAGCAAGTTCTGATTTTGTGTAAGCTCTGCTCAGAAATAATGAAAACACTCTTGTGTTATCAACATGGTTTTCAGCACAGGCTACTCCAAAGAAAATGAATGCTATTCCATCCAAAATGGGTACAAAACCTTCAGAGGGTAAGACCTAAAAGACCTCAGCACTGAAACAAAAAGTTAAGAATTGCGAAGGACTCTGAAGGTGAACTGAAGGTTGTATAAGGCTAGAGATCAGAGGGGATTTGAGCAGGTATGTGAGGTGAATTTAGTAAAACAATAAGTGGAGTGATTTCAGGATATACCCTGGAGAGATCTACTGGTTATGAAGTGAATTAGGAGGCAATACACTAGGAGAATATCAATTAATAGCATTATTTTTACAGAATGCAGACAGTATTGCAGGAAGATGTTCTGCTGTTTGTTTTGATTTCTGTCCATAATTCTTGCACATCAAACAGTCTTTTTACAAATCTTTCAGATTCACTTACAAGTGCTCCCACACTTCCCTCCTGCTCCTACTAAGGCATAATGGCCATCCTCTTTTTGTATTATTTTTTCTGAGTCATGATCTCATGCTGAATAACATAGTCCATTCCCCCATCCACTTAAGATGTTAAAGTAGTTTTAGGAATATACCTATGTGAAATTATAGAGAATTCTATATAAAATTACACTTTCCCAGGTTTGAAATCTCATTCTTTTTGAAGCAGATTGCTCTTGGTGCAGAAGTGTAAGTCTTTAGTGCAAGATCTACTTACAGATATACTCAACTCTTTCCTGTATTTATACATTCCAAGAAGTAACATATCATGTCAAAGTAATTTAATAACCATTACTTGATGTATTTGTTCTCCATTGCTAATGTCAACAAATCCTGGCCACCTGTCTCTTTTCTGCTTAAACATTCCTATGAAAACATTTATCAATTCTGGTCTCACAACTAGGATTACGAATTTTCAGGCCAGCTTCCCCAGACACAGAAAACACCTGAAGGTAGGATGAAAGATTAAAAGACTATGTTATTAGTAAGGGAGAATCTTTCTCCTGGTTCTCAGTTCCCAGGCAACATTCATCTCGAGATGAGACCTTGAAGTGATGGAAACACAGACCCAGAAAACTATTTCACATCAATACTCAAGACTCACTTATATTCTATTTTCCTCTGTCCTTTGAAGAAGCTTAGAAAAACTTTCAGACAAATAAGATACTTTTAAAATGCTTATAAATAGTCATATTTTAAAAGGAGAAAATGAGAAATAGATTCCAGGGCTATAATGATGATGATTAAATGAAAGAACTACTCAAATGAAGGATTCAAATAATGCTGATCACTAAAGCAGGAAAATAGAAATGAACTGGTATTTTTTAATAATTAGTTAAAAATTAAAGAAACACTTAAATCAGAAGGTTTTATGCTTATTAGTGTTGATTAATTTCTTATGGTGGGAGAAGAAGGGAACCCTGAAAATTAAGTAAAAGTTTGACATACTGAAAATTAAAGGAAAAAATAAATGAGTGAAACAGAGCTCTGATTTCCCCACACCCACTGCATTCTATCCCGAATATCTGAAAGATGAGTGAGACCTTAAGAATACTTAAGGGAAGTAATTGTATTTCCTCAACATATATCAGTTTCTCTACCCTGTTTCTTTTCCTTCTTACTGCCTCAAGGGGACAGACTGGAGCAACACAAGGAAAAATAACAGGAATTCCCAGCATATTTTGTGACTGTAAATTAGTGTCAGTTGTGTTTTCCCAGGAGTCAGGCATTGAACCAGTTCAGGTTTGAATGTTGTTTTTCTACAACAATGGTTGTTGTGATGACAGTAGCAAATGTCAGGTCATGAATCTACTAACAAGGCAATAATTGTTGCACAAGGACTCAGACAAATGTTCTAAACTCTGCACAGCTTTAAGGTTACAGTATGCTGGTAATTCTCAGTGCCAGCAATGCAAGGGTATGAATTGTCTATTCTTAAGAACAGCTTTACAGTGACTAACCTGTATTCCTGACAGTAGCAACTCACAAAAGAAAACTATTTCCTAAGCCTTGCTCAGTCAAACTCGTTGAGTAGAAGTAGTCAGTAAGAAAACCTTGATCAGGAGCACCCCGATTCAAAGTCAGGTACCATGGCACAGAACCAAGGCTCTAAACGCAGCATGCGCACTACAGCTGCGAATGTGCAGTAACCACTTTGTAAATACAGCCGGTACTCAACATGCCAATCCCAACAATTTGATGCCCTAACTCATCCTTGGAGCTAGTCTTTTTAAAGATTTTACTAAGAAGACCAATGCTCTACTCTTGTCTCTACATGGTCATTACAAAAACACTCTCTTCCAGTATGAAGCCTGACTGGTACTGGTGCCGGTTTTAGGCACTGAGAAGAGCCAGAAAGGTGTGCATGGCTGACGGCTGCTGTGTGGGCCCAAGCAGGACAGCTGCACTCTTGCTCCATCAGGATGCTGTCAGTCCTGTTCTTACAAACTTTGCTGGGGCAGAGCTGCAAACCCAACTGAGATCAAACCATCAGCTCCCTGTGTCTCTGGTTTGGAAAGGCCAGTCTTTTGCTCAATTTTCCCTATTTATGTTTGATTCCAGCTTTTTTATATTTTACTGCCATCTCATTCTGTTGGTTTCCTATATCCATGTTTATATGTTTATATTTACTTCTTTTTGTAAATTATAGATAGAATATATGACTCACACAGAGAAAATACATTACATAACAGCTACCTCAAGTTTCCAGCATTTTTAACTTCAAAATTCTCATGTTACTCTAAATTCTTACAATACTGGAGTCATCTGATCTGAGTACATCACAGGGCACCTTCATGGTCAGATTATTGCTAAGAATAATTTGTCACAGAATGTATTTCTGTTGAAGGAAAGCACAAACGTTCAAGATCTATCTCATTTATTCCTTCAACGACAGAAAATAAATTTTATTGCTACATACTCAGACCTGAAAACGGTGAAGCATGAATGAAAGCTTCTTCCTAAAGACAAAGAATTTACACCTTCAGGCAAACAAACAGAAAATTGATGAATGCTTACTCAAACTAGCAAAGACTACATTGAGCAGTCATTTAAATATAGCAGTCATCAGAGAAGCATAATTTCCTTTTCTCCTTTTGCCTGACACGTAACTTATTTCAGCAATATAAAGCATAAAACACTGAGAAGAAAGACATCTCCACAACAGCCTGTGGAAGATGGCCACCAGATGCTTGGGAAGCAAGTAAGAGCCAAATAATGTGCCCATGCTTTTGGTAGTATGTGTTTATTTTCTCACACTAAGAATCATGATATGAAGAGAGACCATAAATTTCTAAAAACCAGTCTTTGTAAAGCTATAATGGAAGCTTGTGGCAAGTATGAAAGAATTTAAGAGACTGAAAACTTCATGTTTCAAGACTGATCTAATGTATAAGTTTTAAAGGCAAGGCAGACAGCTAAGATCTCTGGGAAAGGGCACATCATTAACAGCTGTTCCTGAATATTAGTTTCAAGAACCCTTAGCTGACATTTTTCAAAGCTCTGATGGATGCCATACTGAATAAATGACCAGGCAATACTCTAAAGAATCAATTCAGGGCAGCATAAATATCTTTAAGCCAAAACAAAAAGTTTCTGTGATTTGCTAGATAAATACTAAAAATAACTGCAACTTTATATCAGAGTACTTAATTTACCAGGATTTCAATATAAACCATCATAATAAATTCCTTAAGCAGAATCAAAACAAAAGCACCAAAGAGCAAAAATATTCCACCTTCTCTTTAGTCAACACTACTGGGCCCAGAAGCAACAAATGGAGATTTCTTGTTTTAGGAGGGATTACCTTCGTGATGCAGTAGCATGTGAAAAAATAGATGGGCTGGATGGCACGGGGGGGGGAAGTTATTACTCCTGCAAATTTACTGAACTTTTCCATTATTCAGAGACCCCACACATAAGATGACTTACACTGCTGGCCCGAGCAGGACAGCAACAGGTAATTCATTGCAGGAGATTAGGACATAGATACACAAGGTCAACTGACTAATTCAACTTCTGCGCTTCTATTTTATTTTGGTCAATGTTGTCTCTAAGAACATATTTTCTTGTCTGTTGACCGGTGCAGTGTTAGGACGAATATGAAAGTTATGAGAAATTTCAATGTCCTGTAACCTGATAACTCTCAACATTGCTAAGATTGTTCTTGAGTCTGCCTAAATTAATCATTTTTTAATTTATATCCACAAAATACATCATCTGTGGTTTTACTGGAAGCTAGTAACACTGGCCTGTCTGAAGGTCAGGAAAAAGATTCCTTCAGTTTAATTTTACATGCCCTAGAAACAGTTTCTTAGCCAGCTACAATGCTGATGAAAATTGGCAATTTTCAGAAAGATGAATTTTCACTTCCACAGCTCTATGTGAAGCACCTTTTAATGTAAAGATTAATTGGAGCAGAAATAGCTCTGACTATACCATTTTATCTCATGCCAAAACAATTTTGCCAAAGAATTTGAAAGAATCCCCCCAAAATGCATATAATTCAGACTTAACATAGTGGTATGGGAACAGTATATATTATAAAGAATATTTCTGAACATGCCACAACTCTAAGGGAATTCATAAAAACTATTTAAAAAGGCAAAATAAAAGAGGATTTACTCTGAAAGTAAAAAAGTAAAAGAGGATTTACTCTGAAAGTAAAAAGGGGGAAAAAGGCACAGTATGAGAAGCAGGAGAGGAAATGTTTCCAGGATGTTGGTGAATTTTGATGCTTTGAAGACATCTTGAATGATGAAGACACGGTATGTAGCATACAGAGTCAGGCAGGTGAATATCTGGCTGAGGGTCAGTTTGCTCTCAGGTCAGCAAAGAGCAGCAAATCACGGTTGACAACAAAATCTTAACACAAAAACAGATGAAAACTGAGTAACTGTGGAGTTTGTCATGGAATGCAGAAAAAGCCTAATCTAAAAAAGAGAACAGTAGCTGCTGAAAGTTGGTTTAAGTCTTATGTACTGAAGAGTGATTATGTCACCTCCGCGTTGTACACAAAATTCTTAATCTCTACCACCTAAACTCTTCCATTCCATAGCACAGGTCCACACTATGCAATACAAATATCCAGAGGAAAAGTTTCTTCTTATTATCCTATCATTAACATAGATAATTTTTTTTTTATTTTAACCTTAGAGTTTAAGCAAAAATTGCTCATGAAATTGCAGAGCAGAAGCTGCTCAAAATGCATGACAGTTTGAGTAGGGGTGAAAAAGTAGTTGGAGAAACAATCAAACAGCACCCAGTATTTCCTGCATCTGTGGAACACAGTAACACTTATTTTTCAGCAAAGAGGTGCATTTATTTAAAAATTACAGTTGTGTCACTGAACTGCATTTTCACTCACTTCATATAAGCAGCTCAGCAGATCTACGCTGCATCTTTCCTGCATTCTAGGTAACTACAACAGCGCAGTTGAAGAAACAAAATTCCTTTATGAGCCATTTTTAGTGCAGCTCTAAGACAGGCTGAGTTGTTTCACTAACATGACCATGGTTATATTACCCCAAGTCATACCACAGGTATGGAGGAGGGAAATAAACTCTAGCAGAGACAGTCACTCAAGCACAGCCAATTTCCTTAAATGAGGGTAGACAACTAATGTGTAGATTTGAGGCAGATATCACCATGGCAGCCTACTGAAAATGGAACACAAATAGTACCCAAAAATATACCATTAGCAATTAAATATCAATACAGGAAAATAATGAGTAAATTCTGTTCAAAGATTGGATTTTTAATTACAGACACTCTTTAAAGGTGAAATACTGTGGCAAATCACAGTGCACAATGATTAAAATGCTAGTCTGATACTTTACAATGCTTTATTCTTGGCTCTAGTATGTATTCACCATGCACAGTAATTCTCTGTCCTCAAAAGTAAGAGAACACTAGAAAAAAATTACCTTTTTTAGCACCTAAGGGAATTAGGAACTTTGATGGCTTTGAGTGCAAAATATTGTAAAGTCATATAAACACATTATGAAATTCAAAATGAGGAAAAAAAAATAAACTTTATTTTGATGCTTCCAGAACTATCTTGCTAGAAAAATTTAACAAAATTGATTCAATTCTACTTGAATGTCACTTTGTGTTTCAAGAGAAAATTGCTCTGCCAAGGGAATGCACAAAGAGAAAGGTTTGATTTGAGAAGGACAAAAACAAAAACCCAAACAAACACCTTCCTTTGCAAGTTATTCAACTCATATTACCTCAGTTTGACTGAATGTATGACTCAGTATGACTATAAAACTCTTTGTATTACACGAATTACATGCAAGACAGGAATAAAATTAAATACTTTTCCTAAAGACTCAATGAAGCAATGGAGCAGCCTGCTAGACTCGAATATCTTCTGCTAAGAGTGTCATCAGATGTGCTGGAAGTATTGAAGCAGGAGTGGGCAATCAAACCAAAATCACAGCAACTAAAATAATTTTATCTAAAAGGATGCACCACTTTATCCTTACCCACACCACAACATATTCCACAATATACTGGAGCAAACTGGACACACATAGTACAAACTGGCAAAACAAAAATCAGCTATGAGGACAAAAGCATAAAAGACCAAATTCAAAAGAAGTTCTGTCTGTAATAATGCCTTGGTCATTTTGACAACTGACATTCCTCAGTGGGAAACTAAATAATGCTGTACCAATGGTGACTTTAGTTCAATTTTCCAAAAAACTTTTCCCTCCCCATGCTATGATTTCTGTAACAGAACAGGAACAAAAAATACAGCAGAATATGATGCACAATTCAGATTTTCATCATGTTTTCTGTATAAAATATTTTTAATTAAACTTAATTTTTATAAAGTTCCAGTGAAAACTAAAAGTTTTGTGATATCCTTGCATGAATACAATGATTTCTTGGAGGTTAAGGTCTCAGTTTAATAAACGAATATGCATTTCAGTTCATTGTAGAATATCTCACAGATAATGCTTCAGGATATAGTTTCTTAACAGTTCAGGAGGAGAGAAGAGATATTCTTTTTCAGTGCAGTCAGAGGAAGAGTTTTGTTGCTGTTATGGTAACATAATTTTACTTTCTTTTGTCATACCATACAATTGGTAGGATTTACGCATTTGGACTGGACAACCAAGCTTCCTCTCCTCTGCATCAACAACTCGCCATAAAGGTGGAAAAAAAGGGCTGCAATCACATCAAAATAAATTTGCTTGAAACTATGTAGATGTTAAGCTTTCACAGGGCAAACCACAGTAGCTGGCTGGATCACAGAAGGATGTTTTCCTGCAGTCCTGAGCAAATAAAAATTGTGATCCAAAGGGTCTCAAAAGAAAAATTTCTCTAACTTAAGGGGATGAAAAAAATGTAGCACATAGTGGGATTTCGTGGGATTTCCAGTGGAGAGAAAGGTGAGGTATTTTCTGTGTTGTCCTTGTTTATCTTCCATTCTGACATCTCCCATGAAATCTGAGATGAGGCAAACTGCTAAGTCGGGCAGGAAGCCTCATGACTCTACTGAGAAGCAGTGCGTCCCCAAATTGCAGGACAAAACAACACAAAATATAGTTATAGGAGAACTTTTACAGAAAAGCCAATTTTTTAACTTTTAATTACTGAAAACAACACTTTCTCAATACAGAAAAAGATTAGAATAAACAGAAGTCCAGTGAAGGGCCACTGTGATGGTCAGGGTTAGAGTCACTTGATCTGTGAGGAGAAAGTGAGAGCTAGGAGTGTTCAGAACGAGTAACACAGGGGGCTGGGAGGTGGCAGGGGCAGTTTCTACAGGAGGATATCTTCGCAGTGGTGTAAGGGAGGAAGACATGAAAGAACACACCAGTTAAATCAAGAGAGGTTCTGACTTCTCTGTCATGAAAATAATCAAGCTTTAAATGAGGCTCCTCACAGAAACTACAGTCTTGATGTCCCTGCAGATTTTCAAGACTCATCTGGGTAAGGCCAGGAGCAGTCTGACCCCAAGCTGTCCTGATTGTGAGCAGGAGGCTTGACCACCAACCTCAACTATCCTGTAATGCTTTACACTTATGGAAAATTTCTATATTAAATATTTTATATTATTATGTGTGTATTATAAGTTGTACAAATCCATCCCCTTAACAGTTCAGCTGAAGCAGTCTGATAGCTTGCAATGTCCCTTTTCTGTGATCAGATCTTAAGCTAGGATGAAGGATTCTTTTTAGAGAAACATTGCTTAATTTTTGGACACAGATTCATTACTTACAGATTTTTTCTCTTATCTCAAAGAGTTCTGCTCTAAAATTTTATCCAGTTACAATTGCATAACACATGCTTAGTATGTGTGTGATATCTCATTCTATTTTGGACTTCAAGACCTGGTAGTTTTGTCTAGGTGCAAGCACTCCTTCTTCAACCTACACCTTCAAGCAAACATGATTTGCTTTCCTAAAAAAAGTTTTCCTTTGATAATAGCATAATATGAATAATCCTTTGTAGCAAATTCTACCAATTCTTTCAAGTCTATTCATTTTCTAAGAAGTTCCCACTAAGTAGTAGTCCTACTTCAGTTGATTTAAGACATTTCTGAAAACACTTTTTTTTAACTGTGTAGTGTGGGGTGATAGTTAGAATATCCTGTGTATTACACTGATGTCTTCTCTTAATGAGTTCTGTTACATTATCTTCTGAATGCTTCTTAAACATGGTCTTAAATGAAAGTTTAAGCTGCTGGCAAAAGACTGAAATCTTGTTACTGAAGGACTCTTTCATCTGCATAGGAAATCAGCAGCTAAGAACATGTCCACTTGCAAATTATGCAGCATAGGTGTGGAAATCTCACAAGGTCTAGGATGAGGTTATTCTTCCACAAAATCCATGAACCTGAGACATAAGCACAGCTTTATTCCGCAATAATATTCTCATTACTTTCATAGGCTTACTAAATATTATATTACATTAAAAGAATGTATTTCAAGGCCTAAGTCCCATTTTATTTTTGAGATTGTGTCCATGGTGCTTTATAACTGCAAATAAAATAAGATTTCAGTGATAAAATAGATCCATGTATCCAGAGCTATTAGAATTCACGTGCAGAAATGTGAGACCAAATTTAGAAACCACCTTGTTTACATCACAGGTAATGTCAATTGTTTCTTTTTCCAGACAAAAAACAACCAACTATAATAGCTTGTTTGAATCAGATTCAAACACCTATTTCTGAATTAGGAATACATTTTTTAAAATATGCTTAAAACTGACTATAACTGATTTTGTTAAACTGTTCTCAACAAAAGAAAAATCAATGATCTATTTAGATAAAAATTGGCCTGAACACACATAATTACCGTAAAACAAATTCAAAAAAACATAGAAAAAAAAATCTTTATTGCCCTACATTTAGTGCTTGCTTAACTAAATTAGTCACTAAACTGCCTAAAAAAGGATATTGTTCTCTTTTAGCTACTGAAATTAGTTTGGCACTTCCACTGCAGTTTCTGTTGCATTGGGGTAATCAGTCTGGATGACAGCTCTGCCATTGGAAGGGTGGACAAGTAATGATGACAAACAGCTATTTTTTCCAGTATCATGTAGGATTCACAAAATACAACATGATCATATCTTGTATTGGCTGTGTGGGCCATGCTTCTAAATGTCATCAAACCAAACCAAATATCCGTGGATATTTGCTTTTCTCACCTCCTCACAGCAGTAATGGCTGAACAGAACAATAAGGTTGCCAGCATCTCCCCATCCAATTTTGGAGTTTTTTATTTGTTAGAGGAGGCTGGAGCTTCTAATCTGACAAAACAAATTCATTTGGTGGCTGCAATTCAGGCCTTTTTCAGGTAGCAACAGAGTCAATAAAATGACCCAAATTCAGAAATGTGGTGTTTTCCTTAGAAGACTGCATTAAGTAAACAGAAAAAGCAGGTCCTTGCCCTCCTGCTGAGGTTTCTTTACATCATTATAAAACAACAATAAATCTGTCTGAGGACCTGCCTGTTGTTATTGGCTATAAATTACCAACCACTCCAATTTCATTTTAGCAAATGTCTGTTACTGATTTAATGCTCTATGTTTCAAAGTGTTGCATCATCAGTTGAAGATGTATGGAAACAGTAAGGCTAACAAATCAGGTCCTGAAAAGGATTAGAGACAGTTGTCTTGAAGTGCTACTTTATATTCAGTCATGTTACTGATATCCACAAAACATAATTGTCATAACTGGGAGACTGGAATTAGTGGGTCTTCCTCCCATGCAAAGCCTTGAGACCTTGGAGTGAACAGCATGAGTAAAGAAAGAAGAAATTCTGCTGTGCTGTGTTACATTACATGTTCTTTTTATTTTCATTTTATTTTTTATTTCTAGCCTTGTTTTGTTTTATATATGAATGGTATGACCACATCTGCAACTTTGGTAAGGAACAATCTCTTCCTTAAGAGTATACTTGAAAGCTATTCCAAAATCATCTCTCAATCAACACTTTGATAAATTTAGCAGACTGAACTCAAGTCTTTCACTGGTGAATATTTCCCAGATCACAGGCCTTCTTGAAACACTTAATTCATCTCAGCAATTTGCATTTGCATAACAGGACAGCCAATTTGGACGTAAACATATAGAGCAGTTATATGGATGTACAGAAAAACAGTGTCACTTTTCACCATCTTGCTTGATGTTTGCCTTCTAACTCAAAAATGTTTTTGGGATAGAGGATATTTAAATGCTCCTGAGAAATCAGCACAAGATCACATTAAGTAAAACATGAGGCAAACAACTTTTAACTACTTAAATATTCCTAGCAAAAATCAAGAATTCAGACATTAGCATGTTTTATATTTTCTGTTTCATCTAATACTGGAGCATACAAAACTCATTTAACTATCCACTGCAGCACTTTGTGACTATTTCTACCAGAAATCATCTAACTCATACTGTCAATTAACAAAAGTACATGATGTACACTATCATCTTCTCTATTATCTTCTTGTTTAAATTTGGCAAACTTTAAAATGTCATGTCAGAATTTTGCTATTAGAGTAAAATTGTGATCAAGTACAATGTTGCTGCCTGCCTGTTTTCAATATTTTAAATATGAACAGTGGAAGACATGTTGAGATGGTCTCACAAATACTATTATAAGGTGACTTGCATTAATTTCTAGTATTTCCTCAGCAATTAATGCATGTAATCATACATAAAGTGTATGTTTTATCTTAACAGAGTTTTATCTTGTCCATATTTTTTGAAGATATGTTTATTTCTTCTCTTCAATTATCTTTGCTGTTTGGGCTTTATATTCATCTATGAGGTTCCACTTAAATGTCTTTCACTTGACTGCTGCCCCAGCTCCCCCCTGCATCTCTCTGGTAATTTTTTTAAAATTTTCTATGGAGTATATAACACATGCAGCGTTAATTTCCCCCACCTTCACAGAATGTACATTGATGTCTTGATTACAATTGAATGCTTCTGTTTCCCCCTTTAAGGCCTTTATCTGATGAGGTCCCTTATGTAAAACTGAATGTAATTAACAAATGTCTCTGCAGTACAAATACCTACTGAATTTCAATTCTGACCTAGCTTGACTTGCCCTATTAATTGAATTAAAGTGGTTTCCTGGAAGGACATTGCTTATTGATGAGATGACCTAATCAAAATTATCTTGGCAGGTATCCATAGTCAATATGGAGCCATATAGAATCTGGGGTGAGAAAGCAATCAGATTGAAAATTGCTTTCCTGTTCCTTTTGAAATTAGGGTTTTTCAATCCTCAAAGCATTCCTAATACAACTACATGAAGTTCTGGAAGATATCGTGCCATTTAGAAGCTGTATCTGAAAAATTTTCTCTAAAGCCACTGACTTCTTTTAGTGAATACAAACAAATCATGCAGATACTGCTATTCCAAGGGAATTCTCTAGGAAAACAAAAGGTGTCTATAAAGGAAAGTAGTGTTTTAAGCGTCGGCATAATCAGACTTTTGGTTTTCAGTACTTTCAGGTAAATGTACAGGGGCTCAAGGAGAAAGCAGATGTAAAGACAATGTGTGCTTGGGCAGAGGAAGGTCCTGAAAGGCTCATCTTTTGACCGCAGGATTTATTTCATGGCAACATAATACAGCCCACATGGACTAAAAAATATTTTGCTTATCAAATTACAGACCTCTTTATATTTCTGGGAGACAGTAACAGAAACCCACTAAGAGACAGAAAAATTATGACTAACCCTAAACATTTATGAAGCAGAAGAAGCAGAGGAAGGAACAAAGGAGTGTTCCTCCTCTGCATGCCAAGCAGCTGCACTGATCACATGATAATCTAGGTGTTACAAAGGTGTGCAGATCTACAGCAGGACCTAGTCACCTATTCCCATCATATAAATATCAATATTAAGCAAACAGAACAAATTCAACCTCATGACAATTAAGGCATTTAACTAAATAGTTCTCTATTGGGAAAAGAATATTGTGTGAAGACCTCTTAGTGGCATATACAGTGTCCTATGACAATTTTCTGATACTTGACATGTTGTTTGATAACAATATTTCTATACAGCACAGTGGTGGAACCAGAAGAGGGCAAAAACTTTCTACACTGGGGAACAAAACACATCTGAGTAGTTTTGAGGATTTTAAGTAAATTTAAGTTCTCAGAAAAACACTGGGAGAGAAAAAAAGCCCTCAAAACAATCAAATGTGTAATAACTAGAAACTTCTTTCTGCTACACCATACAAGGTTTTATGATGGTTTCCTATACCAGCACATGAATTCAGGGTTTTGATACTACCCCATCTGATATAAACAGGAGGAAAAGGACAATACTGAGGAAAACAGATTATCACAGAGGCAAAGCTGCTCGGAGAAAATTTTCAACAGGCTTTATCAATGCCATTTCAGCAAATGAAACAGACACATCTGTTGAAGTTTCCTTATGATTCAGGCTCACTCAGTGTTTTCATAAATGATGAGGATACTGAAACATAAAACATAACTTTCAGTTCTAAGCTTCCAAGTGGTTGTCATCTTGACAATGTGTAACTATGATTTAAAGAACCAAGCAAAATTATCCTTAAAGGTAGACAATATTTTGAATCCAGGGTCATCACCCTCCTACACAAATAGTGTGGAAAAATGGTTTCACAGAAAAGGATTTGGAGGTTTTTATGATCCAGGAGCTAAAGCTAATTTTGTGCTGTTGTAAAAGCAGTAAATTGTATTTGGGATATACCTGCTAATACACAGCCTTGAAAAGGCTGGAAATTATCCTCTACTGCACTTGTCAAGGATAAAGACTCACATCAAATTTCAGGCATTTCAGTGAAGATTAGGGTCAACTGCAGATAGTCCAGAGGAAACAAGTAAAATTAAAAAGAGATTAAGAGCTGTGAAAAAGGAGGAGAAAAAAAAACAATAAAAAGAGTAATAGGACATTATGATAAGTTTCCAAACACCTACAGAGCTGCAAAAAAGATAGCATGAATTAATTTTCCATGCCTAGGGATTACATGGCCAAGAGTAACAGATTTAAACTGCATCAAAAGGAAGAACCAAGTTAGTCCTAAGGAAAAAAAAAAAAACACACAAACCACCTATCCACGTGGAAGATAATGCAATAAAATATAATTTGGAAATTGTGATGCCTCTGTCCCTGAAATCAGTCCCTTCAGAGGCACTTTGGCCTTCCACAGACATGAGCTGACAGAGACCTAATGAAGTCTGACAAGGGCAAATGCAAAGTCCTGCTGCTGGGATGGAGTAACCCATGCCAGCTGCACACAGGGCTACATCAGCAAAGTGACAGCCACCAGATGGAGCAAAGTGATTATTTCCCTCTCTACCATTTGTGAGACTCAACTGCTGTCCATGGGTACTTTGTGTATAAAACACAGATTACAAGACATGTTGAGGTACTGAACCTGTATGAGTTAGAGCCTGATGAACATGATGGATAAGGAAGACTGAAAACTGAGGCTGGTTAGTCTTCAGAAGAGAAAGTTCATAGGCCATCTTACCATAATGCCTCGCGGGAGGTTGTCAAGAATAGAGAGATCTACCTCAACAGTGCCAGTGACATATCAAAGGAGATAAACACTGCAACAAGAGTCATCTACTTAGACTTGCATTTAAGTTCAAAGTAAAAATATCACCATGATGGTTGTCAAATATTCAGCTGCCTTCTCAGAAAGATGTGTATGTCCATCTTTGGAAATACTAAAACACCTGGGTGAGTAAAATCCTCAACTACCTGAACTCATCTGGCCATAGACTAAGTAGCAGCTGCGCCAAGCAATCTCCACAATTGCTGTCCATGAAATCAAATCCTCCTGAAAAAGAAATATCAGGAATGACAAGCATACTCGATTGTATTCTACATCGTAAAGATGATGACTGCATCACCGTGAGCTATTCTGTCAGTTTTATAACTCAAGAATTTTCCATCTTGTGGGGGTATTTTGAGGAAATGTCACTTGACAACTGAGGATCTATCAGCAGACAATTTCACAGAATGACAGAATAGTTGAAGTTGAGGGGGGCCCTCTGAAAATCACCCAAGTCCAATCTTTGTCTCTAAACTCAAGTCAATTAGAGCAGGTGGCTCAGGACCATGGATATCTGGATAGAAGTATTATCAACAACACAAGACTGCTGGTGACCAATTTAGGTTCCTGTTTTACCCTCACATAGTAAGTCAAGTTTGCATGGTACATATTCCTATCAGACCCACAGACATTTGAAGATGCCATATAAAATTGTCTCTGAAAAAACAGACCTACCTGTAAATCAGAAAAATGCTTGGGACAGCCCTGATACATTTTTATTTCCTTATTTTTACCATCATCAGCATCACTTACAAGAACAGAGCAGGGAATCTGCTATCATTCCTCAGCACAGCTGGAAAATTTAACTCAATTTTGCCTTACACCACCCCTTTCCCATGTACTCTGCATGCAGTTATTTGTCATAAACAAATAAATTAGCCTTAACTGTTATGAGCAAGCAGAATGCTTTCAATTAGAGGCAGCACCTTCAGACTGTTCACTCAGCAGCAGGAGGACAGGAAAATGTTTCTGTTATTGAACTCCTTGGCACTGTCTTGCTCGAGGATATTTATTTTAATAAGCACAAGGTCGTTATGCTGGCATGAGGACACCACAGGTTCTCCCTAAGTGTTACTCTCTGATTACATGTTATCTATCTTGCTGCTGTATCTCTAGCTGAATTCTGTCAGCCTCAACTGAGCAGCTCCTGTTAAAATTAGACAAAACCTCAAGGGAGGGCAGTCTCATAAACAGAGGACTCTAATTCTAGACAGTTAGCAGACAGCTCCATATGCAGGAAAAGCTCCAGCTCCTTTGTGCTGCTTGCTCTATCAAGCACCTGTCACCTCACAGTGAGCTGCAAGAATTGCATCTATCTCTGCATACTAAGGACAAGGTTGTTGATGTCTTACTTACCTGTTTTATTTTGTATGCAGTACAGAATTTAGCAATAGAGGTGCTGATCATTAAGAAGCTTTTTTGAAAGTTGGAGATGTTTGGATATTATCCTGACTGAATCTAGAACGAACAATTGCATACTCTGACACTTTTCTGTTGTAGACTAATTATACTGTCAGATCAGTTAATGCCACTCAGTTTTACAGATGTTTTAGTCCACTTCTGCTGCCACAAAGCAGCAATTTGCCACATTGCAGAACAGCAAAAGCAGTATGATGAAAACTCACTCATGGTCCTGAAATACCTTTTAAAAATGATCAGCATGCCTCCAGTGAAAGCAGTCTCGTTACTACTTCTCTGTGGCAATTAATGAAGAAATAAATGCTCTTGGAAAATATTTGAGACCTCCGTCTGTAGTGAAATGACCAAATAGCCTTATCTAACATTTGGAACGCAGAGGGAAGACAATTAAAAGATCACTGAAAGGGGAGGGACCAAAAAACCCAAACTCTCAAGCATTCACTTCCATTAACACATCACTTAGGGACTGAGCTTTTCCCAAATCAAAATATTGAGACCACACTCCACCCTCTATCATCCTTGAAAAATACAAGGAAAACACCTTGTTGGAATTCTGTCAACCTAACAGACAGAGCAGTGAGTGGGGGTTAAGTGAATAGGGGAGGGGGGCAGAGGGAATTTATTTTTTTACTTATTCTAACCCAGGCAAAGTTTGAAAAAGAAATTATTTCAAGCTAAAATAAAAAAAAATATAATGCAGTATATGTCTCAATCCCTGAACCAATAGAAAAGGATGCTTTTTTTAAAGACTTGAATTACTAAGTAGAGTATTTTTTTCCAAAATCAGAGTGAAACTTTCAATGTTCATAGTAAACATATAGCTTAGAAAGGTGCATCTATGACTCACTACTGAATGTGAAAATTATGTATACACTGTGTGTCCATTTTCTCAGGCTCAGAGAATGGCAAAAACATTCTCAACAGTCATAGTAATGTATAAGAGTAGAAATACTTCTGTGCTTCCTTCAAAAATGGATAAAAATTCAGCTGCTGCCAAGAGCAATTAATCTTCCTGCTAACTCCGCCATTTGTAACAAAACCTGTAATTCAAGAAACATTTTTAATTATCTTTCACTTTCAGGCTGTCAGCAACTATGGTGATACATTATATATTCTTTGTTAGCAATGATTTCTAGAATATCTGGTTTCTTAAGTATTTTCTAGCACTTCAATTCCTTCAAGATAAACAACTTGGTCTGTGTTTTGGTGAAGACAAGCGAACAAATTCTCATTTTCAAATCCTACAATTTTTCTTACACCCAAGTCTTGAAGAAAAACCCGAGGCTTTCTACACCTAGAAGATTTAATGGCCATGGATAATTCAGCCACAGAAAGAATTTCTCAGAGCTCTGTGTTCAGAAGATATTATAAAACAAATTTCAATGTATTTCTTTCAATATTGCGTATGACCATTTGACTATGCTTGCCAGAATACTTTGCAGTCCCCAAAGCATCAGCCAGGGCAAATGCAATCCAGTCACGTTTGCCATCAACTATTACTTCCACCTGGTACATCTGGTACCTTGATTTAACTCCCTTCTGAAACTTTAGGCACCCTAGGTACAAACGGTCTTAGCCACACAAACTGTTTTACAGTTAGCCTTTTTAAAATTTACTGTGCTGTGAATGTTCCTCTTTCTGATATTATTCATTATTAAATATCTCTTCTGACTCACTACACATGGTAAAGCACAATTGCCAGAGCTTTCTGTGTCTTGGTGTGCCTATTTTGCACACACTCCATCCCTACTGCATATTACTATTCACATCCAGATCCATTCAATCCATTATTGTCCTTGCAATAATGTTCCCACAGGTGATTCAATGTTTTGTAAAACAGATGCCAGATTCACAGAATCCTAACTATTACTATTGTTATTATTGCTGCTGCTGGTGTTATAATAATAATAATAATAAAGGGAAGGAAGCATTGATGTATAAGTTGAGTTTTTAGATGCAAACATATCTCTTCCTTGGTGTGTTACAGGCTTTATTGCAAACCTTTTGCTACTCATATAACATCCTTCTTGTAGACTTGCTGCTTGGCAGGTGAAACTTCCCCCAGTGTATTTGTCCTTCAGCAAGTAAGTGTCCTGCTTTGAGTTCTGATTACTCTTTGTGGGGAGGGGAGTAGAGAATCGAAGATCTTTATAGTAACTCTTAAAATGCTGGTGTACTACAAAAAAGTAAATAAGAAATATAATTAGGATTATAAATTAGAAGAAAATGTTAATCTGTTCAATGTCTATTCAGGAATGCATAGTAAATTTTTTTCAACTCATTAATAACCTATAAAAAATTACCTACTCTTTGTAAAAGAGATAAAAACTCCTTGATTGATTTCGGACCATAAGATTCAAATGTGGAATTCAGACCTGACAATGCCATTGTTGAAGTGCATCTCTCTTTGCACTGAAAACCTCCTTCTCAAAAAGCAGTATTCCTCTTTTATGCACCCTCCTATTGTACAGCATCGCTCAGTCTTAACTAATGTCCACGCTTAGTCACTGATATCATGCCTTTGCTTTGAGCCAATTTGCACCAGCAATTAATTTAACCAAATTTGGAAAATACTTTAACATCATCTAACACAAGGTCTTGCATAGAGGGAGGAAGTAGGACACTTATTGTTTAATACAAGATAGAGATTTAATAAAGAAATCCTCCGAGTAATCACATATTCCTGAATACTGCTGTGCGTTTTCATTTAATAGCTCCAAAACTAATTATTATGTAGCTACCTCAGTGTTTTGAAAAACATAACATGCAGTTTTGTGATTGCATGTTATTTTTTCATATCAACCTTGTCATTTCAAGAGGCCTTAAAACATAATTAAAATATCAGAGATCCTATGATTAAGCTGAAGAGAAGCTTGTGCTTTGAAAATTCATCATTCATCTACACCATTTAATGGCTCTTCTGAAAATTTTAGCTTAAAAGACATTAAATAATATGTATTTAACCAAGCAGCAGAAAGACCTGTTCCCATTTCTTTTATAAGGTATGTCATTACATTCAACCATCAAGAACAACCTCTTTTAGGGCTACTGTGTAAGCTGCTGTAAATGGCAATTTAATATACAAAAAAAACCCCAAACAAACAAAAAACAATGAAAAAAACACCCAAACCACCAAAACAAAAAACCACACAAACAAAACTCAAGCTGGACATTTTCTGCAAGTGGGGCAGCCGAGTACCGACCCATTCATAAAGACAAGGAAGCAAGACTCAAGCAAACTGTCTATTGATTAGGCCATTCATTGTTCTCCCACTGAAAGAACTTGCAGACACAATGCATACAACAAGAAGTCGCTCAAAATTAGGTTTTCACTGAAAAGTCTACATGATACATGCTCTCATAATAGTAAGAGATTTACTTTGTGATTCTAACCTATACACTTTTTCTAAGTTATATGTTCCAACATGAAATGATAAATTCTACATTAAAGTGGTGGAACAACTATGCTAATTTTCAATGACACTAGCCAGGATATGAAAACAGTATGTCAAAATAAATGTGGCTTCACTTCCCTTTTTCCCAGACACACAAATCTCGAGTAAAATCTACCCTAGGCTTCTCTACTGTAATTCAAAATCAAATCAGTAATCAAAAAATAAGGTAGTTTCAAACCCTAAGTAGTTTTTTTTTTTTAATTATCAGCAGCATTGGAAAGAGTTTTAGGACTGAACTACAGACCTTTGGAAAACACTAAATTAATTACTCATCTCAGCACTTCTCCATCAGGATGTGATAGCCTAATTTTCAAGTTCAGATATTTACTGTAGCATTTTTTCAAGCTATTGCAGTTTTATAACCCTAAAGTTCACTTGATAGAGCAACAAGGAGGTCTTCAAGCTTCATGTCAATAAAGACATCTCTATCATCTAATAGCATGTAATCATAGAATATCCTGAGTTGGAAGGCACCATAAGGATCATCAAGTCCACCTCCTGGCCCTGCACAGGGCAGCCCCAAAAATCACACCCTGTGCCTGAAAAAATTGTCCAAGCACTTCTTGAACTCTGTCAGGCTGGCGCTGTGACCACTTCCCTGGGGAGCCTGTTCCAGTGCCCAGACACCTCTGGAGGAGGAATCTTTTCCTGATATCCAACCTAATAAACCTTCCTGACAGAGCTTTGTGCCACTGCCTCATGTCCTGTCACAGGTTACCAGGGAGAAGAGATCTGCCCCTCCACTTCCCCTCATGAGGATGCTCTAGACCCCAATGAGGTCTCCCCTCAGTAACAATTATGCGTAAATTATATCAGAGAATCCCACCAAAACAACCTAACATAAGGATGGTCAGATTTCTTAGAAAAGCCACAGGAACCACTTTAAAGATCAGAGAAGAATACAGGAAAATAGGTATCTAATGGCCTGAAGTTTTACATTAATAACTTTAGTCTCTTACACCTAGGAATAACCAGCATCTTCTATTTAAAGTAGAACTTATTTCAAGATTGTTTCCCCTCCTAGAATCACATTATGGACATTCTCACATATAATTTTAAATATCGCAAGTTTTCAGTGGGATAAGAACATCCTAAGCATTTAGCAACTCACAGCTGAATTGAGAAGATACTGCTAATTACAGTAAAGAGAAAAGATAATCTCAATGCTCAAGATTCAAGCTGCTTGTAGTTTTAAAAAATAATAAATACTGTAACAAAAGGAATAGATTATACAGCTTTACATTAATATGTTCTTACTACAGCTGCTGGCTGAAAACACTGTCAAGGGTCAAAATTAGAAACTGAGAATTTACTGGATATCAGCTAGCCCATAACTATGGGCCCATTCAACTCACACTATTCAACTTCTGAAGGTTAATTTTCTAGCCACCTTTTTTTTTTTAATTATCTGTAGTAGAAAGTGAAAGCACACAGCAAAATATCTCAAATTATGGAAGACTGCAGTATCAGTACAGGAATGTAAGAAAAGACTATGAAACACACATACCCCTACTGGGAACTGTAGATTGTTAATGTCTCTTAAAAATCCAGCAGCTATATAAAATAACTAGCACATCACATTCTCATTTTGAAGACTCTGTGTGACTGCAGACATGGACAACTTCCAGTTAGCTTGCTCAAGATTTTTTTCAGATCTAATGTTCGCTAAAACAAACACTAATGCATGAACCAAAGCTCAAGTAGCAACATCTTTAGGAGGCCAAAATTGTAATTGTAAGGGGGAGTAGGGAGTTATTTGGTTTTAAGATTTCTGCCAAATGCATGGCAACATAAGTGGGGATTGTCCAACTGCATGCTACAGAATCCATGGGTTTCACAAGTAGCATGCCTTTTATCTTCCTACAGGGATAAAGACTAGGTCAGAATTCAGATCTGTTTTCCCTATCCATTAGACTATTTCTATTTCCTTGATGTGACTGAGTTTTACTTCTCCTGACTGCTTTCACAAATATGTAATTTATCTCAAATAGAGGGGAAAATATTACAGATTTGTCTATTTCAAGCATTTAGAAGTTAAGTGAAACCTTAAAATTACTTGAAATTAATTTGCTGAAACAAAGGGAGAGGTAAGATACAGGAAATTTTTGGTCAGCTTCACCTTCAATTTGTGAAAAAAGAATTCCACACATCTGAAAGCTAAATTGGTAGGAAATGACAAACCTAGCACCCAAACTAAACTGACATTAGTCAGAAGTGGCATGATAGTGCTCATAACCTTCTTATCAGCCTCCTCTAACAGGAAGCAGATAATGAGCTCAAAGTTAAAAAGCCGTATAATAGTGGCACAGGACACTTAACCATGGATGCAATATCCAGTGAAGCAGTGTGGACATGTGAAATACACAAAGTAAGATCAGAAGTATATTATTCATGAAGAAGCTCTTACTGTCAGCAACTGACCCTCGCTATGCAAAGTGTTACTGATGTTAACTAGCAAGGCTACAAAAGAGTCTGTACGGTGTAAGCAAACACCACTCTCACTTCACACTTGTAAACTGAGCAACAGGTTACAGAGTAGAGTCTGGCTATGAGACAGAGTAAAAATCCATTTTGAATTAGGTGAAGTGTCCAGAAAAGATGAAAAGTCTCTAAGGCCAAAGCTGAAGGGAAAACTGCAGAACAGACATAATAGAAAGACAAGGGAGATACAGATAAAGAAAACATAGACTGTTGCAAGGATAAGTCGACTGACCTAGCAATTCTTTCTGATAAAAGAAACCAGCAACAAATGTCACACGAACACTTGGTAAAAATGAATATGCATGAACCTATTGTGAAACTGTATACATATGTATTTGAAAGGAGGATAAAAAGCGACCTGAAGTCCCCAGAGGTACGCATGCCTTTTGAGGAGAGCATCTCCGCATGAGTCCAGCGCTGTAATAAACATACCGGCTTTTACAACTTTAACAAAGTTGTGAAGTTCTTTTCTTTATCTCCGCAAAACAGCTACAGCAATATCAATATGTATGCACTATAGAAATCCAGTAAAAAATTAATACATTCTCCTTAAGTTAATAGAGCTATCATGGAGCGTTCCAGCTGTCTGCAGAAGAGGCAAGATCATACATTTTAAAAATGTCACGTAAAAACTGACCTGTTTCATTTGACTTATTTACAAGGTCTGAGGTAAAGAGAAAAGTAGAAATCATCTGCAGCAAGAGGTATGAATCACTGCAAGGACAAGAGGACACCCACAGTGCTACAGACAACTTGAATGAAGGGAGCCCAGATGGCTTTGAAGTAAATACAAGTTCATTTCTGGCTACCCCAGCTTACTTATCAATAGCAAGGCATAGAGGTGTGAGCAAGCCTACCGCACATCCATCATCCACATTTCTCCATTTCATTGCAGACAGAAAATGCACTTGCAGCATGTCAAGCTGAAATAGCTCTTGGCATGAGTCAGAGAAGAAAAACCATAAAAGATCAGCCAGGAGGAAATGCAAAATTGTTTAAAACTGGTGAAGTGTTTGTTCCTCTGAGTCTCTGGAAAAGGAAACTTCTTCATTTTGCAGAAAACCAACTCAATAAAAAAATTACAAAATTCCTTATTTCTTGATTGTTGTTTAAAAGTATTATAATTTTTTATCTTCCATTCCTCCCTATTAGCTGTTTGAGAGGAGGACAGACATAAGACAAAATAACTATTTTCTAGAATATATCCTCTCCTTTTTCCTTTCATATATTTTTTTTTCCAGGATCATTATGGTTTACTTATACCAAAGACATTAAGGCTGAGACAGTATTTTAAAAATACTGTTCAATATGCTTACTGGGTTTAGTCATATTATACTATGTCTAGAGGCTGAAGCACATAGAAGCTTTGCGTATACTGCCTGCTAAATGCGCTCTAATATGCTGAAATTCTGCTCCCCTAGCTGTTATAAACACTAGTGAAGAATCCTGCTTCTCTTTTTCTATCTACACACTACTACCTCCTTCTGATGGAAAACTAACACACATATCCTTTCACAATCCAGTCAGAGGTAAATTCAGTCACCTCCCCCAGGTTCTGTACTCATCAGATGATAAAATGAACCTAAAAAATCCTGATGTATTTATCTTTTCCTTACTTTATCACTTCTTTTGCCTCAATAAAAGGACAGTAAAACAATGTTATAAGGGAAGAGCAAAGCACCCAGTAGTTAATAACTATGAATCATTTAATATATAGTATAAATCAAAAGCCAGAAAAAAACCCAGAGAAACAAGAAATTACCATTTTGAGGGTAACAAGAGAATGTAACAAACTGAAAAATAAAACTTTCTGTGCAATACAACTACATAATGTACAGCAGCAGCTTATACTTTCTCTAATATTGCTGCTCACAGTAGATGAGGTCTCATAGGTACCAACTCTAATTACTCAAAAATACGCCCAATGCTACAGGGATCAACAGGCAAGATCAAATGATCATATAACTGATCCACTGTTAAAAGGTACATAAACAAATATATAAAAATAGATATTAAATAATAAGGAAATTATAATTATGAGAAAATGATAATGAAGAGGGAGGAAGGGAGGGGAAACCAACAGCAGACTGAACACGAGCCAGCAGTGTGCCCAAGTGGCGAAACAGGCCAATGGCATCCTGGCCTGTAACAGGAACAGTGTGGCCAGCAGAACCAGGCCAATGCTCAAGTCCTAAGGAAACCTGGTGTGACTGTGGGTTGTGCAGCTGTGACTACTCCAGCTCAGGTGGGGCAAGTGTGACTGCCAGAGTGGCTCCTGGATGATCAGGCTGAGAAGTTTCCTTAACAGAGACTTGATCACTCCCTACAAGTACCTGAAAGGAGGCTGTTGCAAGGTGGGGATTGCTTCTCTCTGCCGGGCAACAAGTGGCAGGATGAGAGCAAATGGCCTCAAATTTTTCTGAAAAATACTTAGATTGCATATTAGGAAAAAAAGTCTTCACTGAAAGGATTATTAAGCATTAGGACAGGCTTCCCAGGGAAGTGATGGAACCACTGTACTTGGAAGAGTGAGAAAAAATGTCTAGACGTGCTCAGGGGCATGGTTTAGTAGAAGAGCTCGCAGTGTCAGGTTAATGGTTGGATGATATGGTTAATGGTTAATAGATGATCTCAGAGGTATTTTTCAACTTTAGTGATTCTATGAAATTTAATTTTAAAAAATATTCCTCACTCAACAGTTTTGTTGTGTATTTCATCCTATTGCCATATTTACACATACCATGCACAGCGTCCTACATGCTTTAAGGGGTCCATTCTTGGTTTTAAGGCACATCAAACAACTTGAAGATCTCATCAATATGAACATCTTTGATCCAATGCATTAAGCTACAACTACTCTAACAGTCAAATGCTCATTTCTACTACCTGTCAGGAGGATACCTACACCCAGCCCTTCCCGATTCCTCCCATACCTAAAGGAAGGGAGAATGGGCAACAATCCAGTGACTAGAGTACTAGTAAAAATATGAGTACAATATTGGTAGGTTTCTATTGAAAATTCCTCTCTGTGGAAATCTCTATTAATCACTGTATATATGTTAAAAATAATTTTTTAAAAAAAATCCTCAAAGTAAACCATAAAGTCTCTAGCATCCTACATCCACAAAGTATTAGTCCAAAGTTTACAAACAATGAAGCATCCCAGCTCATAGGTGTGTCCTGTATTCTGCTTATATAGAAAACCAGACAGTGAAGAAACAACCCACAAAAAATGTTTTTCATCTTTCTCTGCTTGAGGAAGTGTGTGCCAGGCACGTGTCAGATGTTAGTCACTACTGCTTAAGGCACATGTACATAGACTATGCAAATGAGGAGAGAATATTCTACCAGACTAGAAAAGTCAAGTTTCTGGATTGGTCAACGAATCCCTAAACTCTCAAACTGAACTCAGACAAAAAAAAAAGCCTTTGGAAATAAACAAACAATCAAGAACGTTTCTGCATTATTTGGTATTTTACATTAAGGTTTTGTTTGAAAAAAATTCATTTCTCACAAGCAGAAGTTTGTACCCATGGTGAATCAACACACAACCATACTGTATATTGTAACAGAACTATTAAATGTCTTCATCCTTTCCTTACAGAAAAAAAAAAGCTTTAGTATTTTATCTTAACAGTGATAGTTTCATTTTTTAATACCCTGTTTTTACTGCTAAGTTCTTATAAGATTTTCCTTCCTATACCACGTGAGCAGACAGAGGAAGACAATAGTAACACAACCATAAAGAAAACATCTCCTGTATGTTTGGTTGTTTTGCACACACAGAATCAATCATGTGAGAAAACTACATCTCTGAAGACTGCAAACCAAAGGAAGAACCAGCATGATTTACATGTAGAAGGTCAGCTCTACAAAAATATTTTCCTATCACAAGGACTTTATCCCAAGCTCAGTAAAACTGAAAGTACAGTCACAACCATTCTGGAGGGATTAAGGATTCTGACTGGTACTTGTAGTCACTAAAAGAAAACCTAGAACAGGAAGAATAAATTAGCAAGGTCAAATAAAACTGATACTGACCACCTGGGACCGAAGGACTGTTTGTTTTGAGGGAGTTTAAAAGGAAGAGCACACACTAAACCTGTGGCACACTCAGACCAGGTTCAGACACACAGCACAGTGCTTAAAAGTGTGTTGCAGTTCAATAAATGACCCACTTGCAATCAATCTTATCACAGTGACAAGTAATTTTACTTAATGAGGGGATCACTATTTTAATATTTCAGATTAATCTGAGGAAATGAGAAGCCATCCAATTTTCCCTACTCTTTTTCCTAACCTCAGCCACCTTTGACCAAGAATGTTTTTTATGCAAGGGGAAAAATATGAAAATTGCAACCAATTACAAATTTAAAATGCAATGCTCCATGTGTTCAGGGGAAACTTATTGTAGTCCATGTAGTCCAAATTATGGATGTGTATGAGACCAATACTTTCCTACAAGTACTGGCAAAAACTAGGAAAACAGTTTTCCACCAGAAAAAGCAGCATTTTGGATGAACGTTGTGGACAGAATTTCATAGAGAGCAATGTCAAAATTAATCACTATACATTCCCATTTAATTTGAATAATGTAAGAATGTTGCTTTGATAAGGCAAATATTAACCCCTAACATATCCTTTATTTTGAACTATGATGTAATCAATATGATTTTATGTAATCAATATATGCACTAACACCTTTTGAAACTTTAAAAAAATTATTTAAGAAACAAGATACTCACTTTTTCACTTTGAATTGGAAATGAAAGAGAACAATGCCAATTTGTTGTGATTTCCCATTAGAAAAATAATTCAAGATTGTTTGTAACTTCAAAGTCTTGTTTGTGGTTAAATATATTCCACACTGAGAAACTTAAGAAAATTCTGATTTTGAGCATATATTAATATAAAACATGGGTTCCCCACTATTTTTGTATCACTAATAAAACCTTTGCAGTTCCAATGCTGCTCAGTATCCAATGAATTTAAGACCACGATATGATCACTAAGAAATGTTAAAAACTGTAGAGCAAGATGAGTTACTTTTTAGATGTGTTGTTTTTAAATTATTGATATACATAGCTTGCTCTTTTCGTATTTCAAAGTCCTAGTCTTTCACATATATAGATGTTCATTGCCAAAGCTCTTTCTTGTAAAAAAACTCAAATCCTGGATTTTCAGGAGGACAGAAGAGCATATTAACATTGCCTAATATTAAATAATGAAGTTGGGAGACGTGTCTCCATTGGGGCCCTACGTAATCCACAGTGAGCAAGAGAATCTGCGAGAACAACTCAGACTTCTCCATTAGATTTCTGCTTATGGTCATCTGATAAAAGATCCTCTTTTTCCTCTTTAGATATAGAAGACTTCTTAGAGATTGAACTAACATACCTTTAATAAATGAACAGTCTCACCTAAAATTAAGTAAAAATACTCTTTCCTTCCTAACAGTTTAAACAATGCTCAAATTAGTACTTGTAAAAGAAAGTTTGGTACAAGAATTGGAAGCCAAGACTCAAACTTCAGAATTCAAGGAAAGAAACCCTCATCTCGTATAAAAGTATCAGGAGTTCACTACCATGTCGAATTCCTAAATTGGTCATTGATTCGCTATCACATGGAAAACAACTCCTTTGAATTATTTGAACATGACTTCAGACATACCAAAAGAACTCCTTTTGTTCTGTTTCTCCATCTGCAAATGAACATCTTCAGGTTTAGGTTATATCTGTCATTACAACATACGTACGAAGGGATACAACTACACCCAAGTGGCATTCACACTAATTGCCTAATAATTGAAAAGCACCTTCAGGACATGAAGTGTGTATTAAGTATTGCAAGCCTCTTTTCAAAAGGAAGTTACTACTGCTTGCAAAAGCAAAAATGACTCCATGTAATTAAACAACCAAGACCCCTGCCAACTCTGCAGTGTACAAGCCTGTACCCCAGTCAGAAGCCAGCACACTCAGGACCAATCCTGCTGAGCTGTCCTCATTACAACAGGGCAAACAAAGATGTTTTCTTTATGTTCTCTCAATAATTACATTTGATCTGCCTCACTGAGGATCTCCTGCTAGCAATGAAAAGTATGAAGTGTTTCAATGGGTCAGCCTCTAGCTGTTTTATTTTCATTTCAAACATAGCAGACACTTCCTATTTATAATTTCCAAGGCAATAACCAGTGTACTTTCCCATCTTAAGCCTTTCCAGTGACGATGACACAATTACACATCAACTGCAAGCTCAGCTAGCAATTTATCCTATTTTGCCAACGAGCACAAAGTAAAATGGGCTTTTTCTAAGACTTCAGATGTTCTGTGACCAGAGGCACTTTGAAGGTTCATCAAAGTTACTTCAATGACTTTTTTTTCTTGCTCAATTTTCAATATACTTTTGCTTCACAAACTGATTGATTAAAAAGATTAAGGTGTATCTCTTAACATGGATGCAAAAATAAATCTTTACCATGGACTTTATTGACTTAAAAGAACATGTACTAACTTTATCAAGTGCTGTGATCAGTTACTTGCTCTTAAAAATCTGAATAAATTGTCACTGAATGGACAATACTTTCAAGTACAGAATATATCTAAGCAATTTTCCATACAGTAAAAGCAGGTAAAAGAACAAATAATCCATCTTCAAGTCACGCAGAGGGTCTGGATTGGAGAAAAGACACTCAAGTTTGTCGAGATCTGGAATTTGTTTCACATGTAATATCTGATATATTTATGCAACTCTTCTATGAAAAAACCCACAAATATTGTAAAAAAAAAAAAACAAATTGGGACAGAAACCTATTTCTGAAATGAAAAACTATTGCTCCAATTCATTAGATTTTAATTCCTCAGAGAAGGAGGGTAGAGACATTTCAAAACAAAGCATTTTTAGTAAAAAAACCTAAAAAACTAAACATCAGGGTGAAAACTTGTAAATTGCATTGCTTGGTATTGCATAAAGACACATAACTAGTTTATGAAGATTCTGATGCCCAAAGCCCCTTCAAAAAGAATGAACAAAATGGAAATTTAAGGAAATTATGTAGAAAGAAGAAATTAACAGAATTTTAATTTTCCACACACCAAATTTTAGACCATACAACAATAATCACTGTTGCCTTTGCACAAGTGGGAAGGCAAAATAATTCCCAGTACATCACATCAATTATTTGAAACTGTAGATTTTAAGTGAAAACAGATAAATCTCACATTTCAATATTCTGAGCTCTCTGTCAACAGTCTGCTGAGTCCTTTCAGCAGAGATTTCTAGCTAAAGAAGGGTAAGATTATTGCAAGATAAAACATAAAACTTGAGGCCAGAAGACAACAATCAGGATTTTCCAAAGCAGATTCAAAGACAAGACAAACTGATTAGGGAAGTCATTTCATTGCTTCCTGTAAGAATTAGTGAAGACTCATAGAGCTTGTTTAAACTATATCTAAACAATTATTTCATAGTCTTTTAGTACAGCTTCCAGCTTAATATGACCCAGCCTGCTTGAATACTTGCCTGTTCAATGTCTTCCCTAGACAGTTCCAGGAATTGAGCCTTAGCTTAGATTCCAATGATCATATTTCAGCAATAGGATGAGCATGCCTGAGTGCATGCACAGTCCAAGAGTACTGTCAAAAATGGAACTTTCCCTACCAGCATTAATCTCTCAAGGCTCATCTCATGCCCTTCCAGCCAGTGAAGGCTGGCTTTGAGAAGCGATAAGGCTTCATCTCAGAGCAAATGTTGCCTAAGCAGCTATGCTCAGAATAATACCTTTGTTCCCCCACCACAGGCAGAGACAGATTGCAAGGCATGGTAAAAACATCTCTACCCACCAAGCCTTTGGCATCATGTCAGCAAAGAAAGTTACCACCACCACAAGAGCGCGTTTGACCTTGAGAAAAGCTTAGTGTTAACTGGTACCAGAGGGATTAGTAAATGAACAATTTTTCCAACACAGTTTTCAATTACTTTGATGAGCAATTAAAATGTTAATTAAAAAACAATCCAAAACTCAGTGCTCAGAAGGTTATGAAATAATAAGCTCTTGTACACTTGCTGTATTAGAAGCACTAAGGTCACACTGCAGAGAGGTGTAAAAGAGAGGGATTGTATTATACTTGATGTTGTTTGTTTATTTAAAGAGAAAAAAGATACCTTAAGCACAGCTAGCAATGCGTTTTCTGAGTTAGACCAAAGACTTATATAAACAGTGACTTGAAAGATAACGGCTTCAGGCAGAAACCACCACTCACCTAGGACAGGAAAAGAAGTACCTGCACTCTGCTGTCACCTCAAGAAATTCAGAGTTCATCAGTCAAGTTCTAAAATAATAATGAATTATTTAAATCATAAGGAGACTTTTTTTAATGGCCAAAATCTGGACTTACTTCCTTTCAGCTACCAATCTCACATCTGCCATCAACAGAACTAGAAACTGGCTTCTATTTCAACTTCCTGCTGTGATTCTCATGCAACTGTAGAAATTTAGGACTGAAGCAAACCCCTGATTACTGTGAGTAACCAAAAAAAGATTTTGAAAGCTCGTAGTACTTTTGAAAGCTGTCTCTTTTACACCTTCACTATGGAGCAGTTAAGACCTCTTCAGGAGGGTGAAGTGGCTCACCTGTCCCTCCAAAGCTACCAACTGAGATCTTGGTCATATACCAAGTCATGTTTTCCATCACACCTATAAATATTTGCTAGCAAAAACCCCCAAACAAACAAAAAAACATGAAACCCCCCACCCAAAAAAACCCCAACTAACCAACCAACTAAAAAACAAAAACAAAAAACCCAAACCAAAAAAACAAACAAAAAAACCACAAAAAAAACCCAAAAAAAACAAAACCAAAAAAACCCCAAAAACCAAAAAAAAAACAACTGAACCAACAAACAAACCTCAAAGTTTTGTTGATATTGAGTTACCCTTTTTTTTTTAACACTGCCAAGCTGCATTTAATGCAAGGTAGGAAACCAATCTCCTCCTCACTACGTATTGACTCTATCATGGATGCTGCAACAAAGTGATTTTCCCTTAAATAGCCTCAATGACACAAAGTGCATTACTGTTAAAATTAAAACAAAGCAGTAAGATAACCTCAGCCTTCTAGCATTTTCAAAAAGCCACTGTGATTCACTAAAAGCAAACAAAAATTCTTCTTAGGAAAGCATAGGTTATTGCCATCCATTCCATAGCTGTTGTGTCATGTGATTGTTAACTAATATTAGAGGTTAAGGATTAAAATCTTTTGCATTCTTGGAAAAAAATTGTAGTGGTTCTCCTATGAAACAGTATTAATTAATTTTTCTATCCCATAAAATCATACTTATGGAAACACACAGAATAAATTGCCCACGTCTTACATATCAATTTATCCATCAGTATTTAAAAACAAATAAAATAGTAGAGAAAATACTGTCAGGGAGTCAAACAGCAGAAGGAACAAGAAAAAGATTTATACCACAAAATATCACTCAGACTTTATCTCAGAAGTTAAATTCTTGTTCTAGTGATATAGCTTCTGAAACTGTGTTGGACTGCATGGTTACATAGACCCAGCCACAAGGCCAGAAAAATAATTTCATAAGTAGTCTCACTGAAGTAAGCCATATACTAAATTGTAAAACCTGTTTAATTTAACTCCACTGCCTAGAGCATGTTAGTAAAAAAAGTACCAGAAATTCTTTGCCTTATAGACTGAAATCCATATTAAGTTATTACTGAAAGCTTTTATTTTTTCCTATTAATAACAATAATCTACAAAATAATCTGAAAATTAAAATTTAAATCCCTGAATTACACCTTCCACTTCAGTATATTACTAATATTCTTTCTGATTAATAAATCTCCAGGACTGTACTTGACACCTGTAAAGGGACTCTAGTAATGCTGAAGGAAAGAAAGAAAACAATTGTCTTCATTGGAATCTGCCAGGTGAATCTTGATCTGCTAACTGTAATTAACATGAGTGGATTTTGGCCAAGACCTTGTAAAAATTAACACTTCACATTATGATATAAATCAAATTAAGATTTCAAAGCAGCGTTACTCTAAGCATACCATTAATTTTACTTGAATATATCTGCTGGAAAAAATGTCTACTTTTCAACATCATTAAAAGCATTTTACTAAACACTGATATGTTCAAATGACTGGTATCAGCAAAAAAGAGAATTGTTGCAATGATTTTTAGGAGGGGTAAGTCCCTAAGGTATTAGCTTTCCCTTTATTTCATTATAAATCCCCTTAAGTCTGCTAATCCAAATTCATTTCTCCAGAATCATTTACATATTGCATGTGAATTTTCATGCAGGTTCTGGCAGTTCCAGTTATTTTACTTAGCAGAGTATCAGAGGGTTCTAACATTTTCTCTGTGCCACAAAATCCTTGTAATGCCACCAAAATAGTATTGTGGTACATGCTAGAAATATCACATTTCTTAGCTGACAAAGTGGACACAGTCTTACACTAATGCAAGAGAATCAAATATAAAATATTATATTATTAGCACATATAAGGAAAGTTGGTGGTTTCACCAAATTTGAGAGTGACTTACTGATACTAGTGCCAATAAAGAGCATAGAAGAAAGTCACTGAAGGAGCTGACCAACATTTACATTCTTAATTTATGTTTTCATTACATATAATAAGCAATGATAGTCCTGAAGATAAACAGGTGAGTGAAGCATCTCTCCTTTTCCTGCAAGGAAAACCTTAGAGAAATGGGGTTCTTCAGACTGGGGAAGACTCAGAGAACTTACAGCATCTTCCAGTACCTAAAGGGGGCTCACAAGAAGGCTGGGGAGGGTAATTTTATGAGGGCATGTAGTGACAGGACAAGGAGGAGTAGTTTTAAACTGAGATATGTTTAGTTTAAATATTAGGAAGGAATACTTTACTGTGTGGGTGGTGAGGCACAGGAGCAGGTTCCCCAAAGAAGGTGTGGATGCCCCATCCCTGGCCAGCTTCAAGGCCAGGTTGGATGGGGCCCTGAGCAACCTGCTCTAGTAGAGGTTTCTGCCCATGGCAGAGGTGTCAGAACCTGGTGATGTTCAAGGGCCTTTCCAAACCAAACTACTCTTTTTCTATCACATTATTCAAGACAGCAATCATTTGTGGCACTGGGGAAGAATACTGAATATGAACTGCTCAACAGTACTAAGAATTGAACCAATTTCACTGTTCCACATAACTTAAGCTAAACAAGGAACAGTATCAATAGCTTTCTGTAGAGTTTAATACCTAAAAGGCAGCAATGAACAGTTTGTGTTTCTAGAAAGTCAAGGGCAGTTTCTAACTAAATACAGCTATTTTTTGTTAACTACAGTCTATTTAAGTTTCCATTAAATGCAAAAACACTTTGCTATTTCTCTTAAGATTCACAGTTGGTTTAAGGGTGCTGCAAATGTGTTCACCTTTTCTCTAGTTTTCTCTACCTTAATTCTTTGTACTTAAATGGAATTAGGTGTCCCTTTCAAATTTCATCCCAATACCATATAAAATTGTTAATATGTAGATTCTAACAAAGTGCAACTCTCAGCCTAGGCCCACAGTTTCAAGCATGTGAACTTCATCTCAAACAGAACAAGAATCATGAAAGGGGTGAGGAACAATCAAAACACAAATAGAAATCATATTTATGGAACACACTAATTTATTTTATGAAATTCTTTTGTTTTATGAAATTTCTGTTCTGAAGAGCTTCTGAAAGCTTTATCAGAGAAGAGGAACACAGGGGTTTCTTCCCCTTTAAAAGTGTTAAACTGAGTTACTGTTTACTCTTAGAGATGGATTCAAATTGACTTTTCTGCAGTCTGAGACTAATATTTTTTTAGTTGCTTTGTTCTACAGTAAACAAAACATTTCTGATATAGTTGCTATTTAATTTTGATTTCAGATATAGACCACAGTTTATCCTGCAAACCATATCTTTATAGTCTATATGGCCGAAATTTTGAGTTCTGATGCTGAGGTTTGAAGCCTACAGTTGCCATCTGGATTAATGTTACATTATGTACATTAATGATACGTAATGTATTTTCCCCCTTTTTTCTTCCCCCCTACTATCAATATCCCAAAGGTCCTGCTGAAATACCCTGAACATGAAATGACAGTTTGGTTGAGGTTGTTCAAATAAAAAAACAGAAGAAAAGGTGTCACAGCAGAGGAATCACTGCCCATTTACCTCCAGAGAAAAGATGAGAAGAAGAAAAACTAGTTGGAGGTGGAAAAAAACCAAAAGAAGGAAGCATGACAGTATGGTTTCAGTAATTCACCTTTCCGGCTTCCTTTTTACTGTAGAAAAATAACTCTGGCAAATAAAATACAGGCATTTCCATCTGCTGGGGCAGACTCACTTTCCTGCTCTATTTACTTCAGCTGATTGCTGTTCTCATTCAAAACTGCTTCATTCTGGGAATACATAACTTGTGACTCCTTTCCTTCATGTGCCATTTAATTTGTGTTCTTTTGGTTTTCTCTTCTCCTCTCCCCAAGAAATTTCCTTCTTTCCTTCCTAACATTCTCCTCAATATCATTCTGTTTCATCTGCTGATATTTCTATATTTGATTCTGTGAGCCAGCCTATAGTTTAACAGCCAAAATATTTCAGTTAACAGTATAAAAGACAGATGGCAGAATTTGCAGTGTTCTAGTAGTGATGGTCTTTTACTAACAGTCAGTACAAGGAGAAAACAAAAAGGTTGCTTAAACTTTTTCCCATAAACTTTTGGAAATATGTGGAAACACTGGTAAATCCTGGCAAATTTTTGGAAACTCCCTTGCTGAAAAACTCAAAGATGCAGATAGAGTACTCAATATTGCACATTCATGAAAGGAAGGCCATAGGTATCCTTAAGGCAAGGGGGTAAAACCTGACCCCATTACAGTCATCGGCAGCAGCTCCAGAATCCTCTACTTCTTTTCTACAAGAGAAGGTCCTACTAAAAAAGTTGCTCTTTGTTTACCTCTTGGAGGTCATTCCCGCATGTTTTTACCACTTTACTACCATTTCTGATTAAGTGGATAAAGAAGAGAAATGAAATTTAGCTGTGTTTTGTAGGACATAAAAAAGGTGCAATGCTCAAGGGCAGAAAGATTTGAAAGTTAACCTTCTACCCAAAGCGTTTGCAGGACCTACAGCTTGCAGAGGACAGCCTGGCAAATTGGGGGTTTTTTCTACAGTTTCATCCTCCCAGATATTCTTTCTCTCAAGAAAGTATGAAGGCCAAAAAAAATTAGGATAAGAACCACATGGTATCACCATAAGGAGAGTAGGTGGAAATATTAAAATGGACACATTTATTCTATAATATCTATTTCCCTGCTGCACCTCCCAGATTCACCCATCTTTTCATTCTAATATTTCTGTGCAGTCACCTGCCTGATTGCTGTGTTTTTCAGTGCATAAATGAATCCTCCAGTTTGCAAATGAAGAACACAATTGTACCAGAAATTGCATGCTGACCCATAACTTAATGTGAATCTGCACATAACAAATAGTAAACTTTGCTGCTGCCATTGCCTCTTTTGGAGCTTCCCAAGCTTTAAAAAGAAACAACTTAAAAAAAATATCCATCTTGTGCTAATTTGGATTGGTAATTTTCTGTGAGCTTGATACAATTACTTATAAACTGCATTAGTGGGGTTTGAATCTTTTGCATTGCAATGAACTTCTGCCACGTGTCTCAGAGTCCTCACTACAGAGACATTGGAAGTCACAGCACAGCAGTTCCAATGAAAACACATACACCCACAAAAAAACCCCAAAATAAACAAACCATACTGAAAAATAAAGGAAAGCATTAACACTGAGTTTTCTGTTTGATCCAGTAGTATTCTTCCCTCACCCTTCCCAGGACTAAGCAACATGACAACACCCAGCCAAAGATGTGAGAATGTTCACAGTTATTTTGCAAGTTACCACTTGGCTCCAGGTTTAACGGGGGGAAGGAGCACCCTTACTCCACATTCTGGTAGAAAAAAGTGGAAGTTCACTTCCCAGCTAATTCCACATTCACACTTAAAACATGGAATATCTCAAGAGCAGTAGCAGAAGAGTTGGTCACATGTCTGCATATGGCTTCCTCTCCACAAGCCAAAGGTCTGTACAAGTCTCCAGCAAATGTCGCCAAGCACAAACTCCTCCTGTTATCAGAAATATTCTCTCTAAATTAGACCTATTTTAACAATAGCCTTCTGCTATTCGATTGCACTTGCCAGTTTCAATTAAAATCTGAAAACCTGCTCTATTCACATTCCAGAGCTTTAAAATGGCTTAATATCCCATTAGCTTTCGCACACATAAATTTAACATTAAAATAAAAAAAATTAGATTACTGGGATGCTTGAAAAGGAGACAAAAGTACAAGACTGCTTCAAATGCAAATGAAATCTCACTAAGACATTTACCTTGAACATTACTATCTATCAAAATAATAGGAATATGGATGAAAGATGCAGATCAAAGCAACCTTTCAAAATTGTCGATTAACATGGCAATTGCAGGACATCAATTTTTATGCTTCTTTGGGCTGTCTATAAATTATGTATAGTTACTACTTGCATAGTGGTAATTTTATTTAGACCTCATTTCCTTAGTTTGCCTCTGAATGTAATGTGGTTTTGTTCCTTTAATTTTTTGTTCAGTTACTGATTCTTTCTCAAAAGGCATCTGATGATGCTATCCTGATCCCTATTTCCTCTCTTTCCTCCACATCAGACAAGGAATCATTTATCATTTTGCCTTTAACATAATGTCTCTCAAATCACCAAAAAGCTCTTATGCTGTAAGTTAGTTTTCCAGGAGGCCTGTAGAAGTGGTGCTCTCTGTTATACGTCTTAGTGCCAGCAGAACAAAAGAAAAAATCTCTTCCCATTTCTAAATCCAACAGATATTCTATGAAATCTTTCATTTATCATATTCCAGGCAAAGTAAATTAGCAGATTTAGTAAACAAGGAACTGATAAGTCTAATGCTCATTTTCTTAACACACATATGGTAAATGATAGCATCATGGAAAAGAAAACACAAGACAGGGAAGGCAGAAGAAAAGATCAAGCACAGCATTTTACATAGATTCTTGGCATGATTTAGCAGCATTGCAAGGACTAGTACACATCCACTAGACATAAAATACAAACTCCAATATTAAAGTAAATCTCCATAGTCCAAAACGAGTTCTTGTCATTGAATAGGACTGTCTTGGTGGAACAGCTGCCATACACCACTTCTCCCAGTCATAGCTCCTGCCACTGTAGAACTGTGTGCCTCTGGGTTTTTTATATTTGCATTTAAACTGGATAACTTAAAAGAATTCTATGTTAAAAATAAATAAAAAATGTTAGAAATCAGAATAAGAGTTAATTCCATATCACCATTTTCTAAATTAAAAATTCATTATTCTAAATATTAAAAATTGTCAGTCATCTCCGATAAAATAACAACATATTATGTACAGATCAGCTATTCCTCAAACAGTGAATAATAAATAACCAAAGCAAATAAACCACTCATTTTCAATGGTTCATTTCATACCATTAGTTGTTGAAAATCAATTGCTAAAACTAGTTGATATTTATGAATGACTATTACAATCACAGAAACAGAGATACACTAAAAGGTAAGGAAAAGAAGAGACCACATTTGTAATTAATAGCTGATAATTAATGCTCTAACTAGTCTGATCTGTCATGCATTATATTCCAAGTGACCAGACTTGCTGAGTCTGAAATTATGATTTTATGCCTTACAGTACAAAATGAAAACACATCAGGAAACAGCAGCTTTTATAAGGTGTTCAGAAGGTTCACAACCATCTAATAGGAAAGGTGTGCTGAGGTGACAGATGGGTCTCAGTCCTGTTGGTACCCACGTTACACCCAACTGCTTCATTCCTTTGTTCGCACACATGAAGTGCAGCTAAGGAAAAGTGTTGTTGTTCTGAACCTCATGTTATTGCTATGTATTGTTTTTTTAATGCCTATCAGCAAACCAGCTGTCCATTGGATCAAAAAACTCATTCTGGAAAAGCATCAGTTTTTTGGCCAACACTCTTCAGTTTCTAAACAGGCAGATGTCAGCAGATACCTGACAAAACTTCTGACCTTCCCTCCATTCCCGCTTTCAAAGTCCTGAGCATTTCAAAGGACATTTTCTCTTAGTGTGATAGAGATAGCAAGAGCATGATACTAAAAACAATGAAAAAAAAAAACAAAACAGAGAATAAAAACACGGAATTTTAACTTTTTGCATGACCACAAACTAGAATAAAATACTTCTAGATTTGAGGTAAAATTTGATGAGTAAAACACAGGAAATTTTTAGACCATGGCCATTTGTTAGAAAAGTTCTAAATCCAAGATATTAAATGGTATTGTGTGAGAATGTGAAGTGATAAAGAGGAGACAAAGCACATATGCTAAAGAGAAACTAATTTTCTTACAGACTGCAGAAAAAGATGTCAGATGATAATTTTTTTTTATTCTACTGTACCATAAGAGAAAACAGTAAGATTTGTTATACTGTTTTATTCCAAATGTTCCATCTGAGTTCAGGCAGTAGCCAAAAGTTAGTTTCATCAGAATGCAAGTCATGAGCAATCATTCATATCTCCCAACCTCTAGCTGTTAATATCTATATGTGAAGATATTAAAGATTTAAGTGATTAGGGGATAACATAACTAAGATTAGGGTAAACCTTGGATTTACACAGTGATCCAAGTTACCTGCTTTCTAATAATTTCTTTCAGTAAGTTTGTTTTTCTATTTCTTTTGATTTGCTACCAGATACTAAATTGATATCCTTATGGACTTCTTGCTTTATAACCTCACCAATGTTCCTTCTGACTGCTAAAAGTCATCTCAGCATTTCATACACAGCATCAAAATTTACATTTTTCTTGTGGAAAATTTAGCCCTTACCTACACAAAATTTCATTTGCCACTTTATTATGCAGCTACTGAGTTGTGCAAGATCCTCCTTCAGTTCTTCAATTTAACTTTAGTATTTCTATTTACAGCCATCAAGAAGCTTTCTTACTATCAGTTGTACATTGTTCCATATGACAAGTAGCCCTTGCCCCATCACAAATATCTTTCAGTTCCTCTGGTGACTTTGGGAGCTGATCATTTGTTCCTTCCCTGTGTTTGCCATGTTTAAATTGCTGATTCACCCATTCAAGGAGTTCCTTTCTTATTCCTCTGCTCAGCGCTTTGTACAGAGGGATTCACTTTACAGAAGTTATGCTGCCCTTTCCTCCATCTATTTATCCACAAGGCCTTTTGCTTTTTGTAAAGATTTTAGCAATTTGCCACATACAGTTGTCCAAATCTTCCAGAATCCCTGTTTAGAACATATATTTTGCACCTTGAAGTCTTGAAGTATCTGGGCAGCAGGAAGCAAGAGGACATAAACTACATTTATTGGTTATGTGTAGTGTAGTTTTAATAATTCCTTCTGAATTCTTTTCTGGTCCTGGCCTATTTATCTCATCTCTTGGTTGCACAGCCTCTACTGCTGACAATGCTTAGTCTCGGAAATGACTTTGATCCAGTGTAAGACACCAAAAGGTGTCATGAACTGTTGTCATTTTAGTGCAAAATTTCCCATACCTTCTTGGTGATTTCTCATGGGCATCTCCTCACAGCACTGACTCCTTCTCCACAGTACAACCAAAAAACTCCATCTCTCTTCACAGCACAACCAACAAACTCAATTGCTCTCTCCTCACCCAGCTAACCCACTCTTTTGTAGCACTCGTCTTCTTACTGGACACAGCTGTGGCCTATTAAGAGCAGGCCTGCTCCTTATCTTTGGTGATTGGTACAGCTGCAACTCCCCAGGTGTGAGACTACCTTCTGCACTATCTTTATTTTCTTACAATCTATCCCCCCACAATTAACATGGGCAAATCAGACAACAAAACATTGCCAGTCTCTGTAATCCCATTTTTAGATTGTTTTATCATAAGTGTTTAAACTGATCACATCATGCCCTGAAACATGAACAAAAGCTTCTCCACAGGAACAGAGTATCAGTAATTGGTGCTAGTCTTTTCAAATTCACATGCCAAAGTTCTTCAATTATGTTCTGTACAGACTATACAATTGCTAATGAAGCCAGAAAGATCCAGAAGGACACTCATCAAATTTGTAGCAAATTTGACATGCAGCAAATTTGTATGAAGAGGACAAAAACAAAAGAAAGGAAACAAAAAACCACCACCAACAAAATCAATCAATAATCTGTACTTCTTCCATTATATTTTTAACTACTAATTTTAATATTCAGTAAAATAACTTAGTTTTCATATCCATTAGTTTTAACATTCCATATATTTGCACATGTATGACTCAGTCTTAGACATGCATTCTTCAGAACTGGAAGAAAAGCCTCACCTAATAAAAGAGAGGCCTCAGACACCTAAGATGATATTTCATTGGTCTGGATAGCCATTGCAACCCTGTTTTGATCTACAGGAAATTCAGGCACAGAATATAAAACCAGTTCTCTGGAATTCTACTTCCTTTGTGGTGGATGCATAAGGGTGTTCCAAGATGCACTGAACAGCCTGTTTTGAAGGACTGACAAAAGATCAGATTCACAATTATAGCTGTTCCTTCACAGATGACACACAAATATACCTCACCAAAAAAAGAAAAAAAGAAAAAGAAAAAAGCTAAGCTGAACCATTAGCAAATTAGCAGAACTAGCAAAATAGCCTTGCAGATATGAAAAGCCAAGAACATAGACAAAATCACTCACAGTAAGACAGATCCTGTGAGTACTCTGATGCTCTCAGGTCTGTTGGATGTCACCTGCTTAATCCACATGTTTTATCTCAACTCCTTCCCCTCCTGATTTTCTGTTACCTCTTGAAATTCAAAGTACAGCACAGAATAAATGTTATCTTACACATTATTACCTTGTCTCTTTCATGCAAAAGAACACATTCTGGCAAATATTAGTAGACCTTCCAGTATTCTACTCCTCCTCAGTGGTTGAATAAATACTTCACATTATACTTAATATAATAGAAGCTGCTTGAACGGTTTATGGCCTTGGAGCCAGGACATACATTTCACATTGAAAATAAAATGCTGACCCAAGAGAGAAGACTATAGATTTCACATTGTGGGAAAGGAGGAAATCAAGGAAAAGAAAAGGACATAATTTAACAAGCTAGATGACTAAATCCACCCCTAAAATAGCTCTACTGAAAGCAGTGGGGCTATTTCCAGCAAGGATGAATTCATGCCAGAAATATCAGTTATTGGATTGCATTAGCAAACAGAGTTTTACAGCAGTGAAAATTCCTTGGATCCAGAGCAGTGAAAAGAAATGAAGTAAATGTCCAAGGCCACTGCACCAGCCTTCTGAGATGAACTTGAGATATTATGCCTACAGTGCTCCTGCTAGAGTCACTCCTATCACCTGTCTGGGTAAATAAAGCAAGGGAAAGAACAAAGTGTACTATAAAGAAATTAGGTGATGCAATTAAGAGAGGTATGGGAAAAAAATTGATAACTCCTAGCTAGACAATCTAAGATACAGCAGATTAATTAAAAACTCAGGTAAACACATTGCCCTTCTCCCCACTTGCACCAGAACGTGGTGAGAAACAGACAAGTTGCCACATTTAAAGAATAAAGAAAGTGTTAAAAAAAATCACAAAAACTCAGCTTATGTTATGTAACTCCTCATGCAGTATCCCAGTAATTCCAAGAGTAATTGTATCCCCCCTGTGAATATATGAAATTCAACTACAGAGTAGGAATATCTCAAATCCCCTACTAAAACTATATTGAAAAGTATGATTTATCATTACCATTTTTAAGGATCTGAAAACACTTGTTGCACAGAACTAAGATGAATAGATGTTCTAAACTGACAACCTTGAAAGCATGTAGACATTAGACAGTGATTTGAGTGGTATAAAATCTCAAAGAAATATTTACATACAGGAAGAGTAACTCAATAGCCACCAACTCCTACATGAAGTTAGATTAGAGTAAGATCTAATTATTTTGGAAATCAGCTCCTCAATTAATAACCAGAGATCAAAATATATAACTATGCTTGATAAAAATCTAAAAACTCACAAATTAAAGAGACTTTTTGTCACTAAAAGATAAAGCCCGAAAAGACAGAAGATAACTAATTCTAATAACACTTACTATTAGCTAGCAGCAGGCAGGCAGAAGTCCTCAGTAACATTGAAAGTATTATACTTTCATTTAATATTCAAAGTTATATGTCCTTTTTGACTGTACTACATAGAAATACTTCGAAAAGAAGACAATTACCATTTTAAATATTTTCTGTTTCCTAGACTGTCACTGATATCCATGGCCTTACACTGCATAATCTGTGCACAATTTTAAACCAAATGTGAAATATACTACCAATATACATATAAAATATAAATCATAACAGCTGCTGACTGTATTGACAAAATGCAGCTATTGAGCATAAAGTGGCTTTACCTACAATTCAGTGGACAACCATCATTCTCCAGTGCACGCCACATTTTTTTGTTCCGCGAACCTTGTAACAAATACTTGTAAATCCATGCATCTTGCTACAACTCTGTTCTTCTTTTACTGAAACCTCTGGAAAATATCTCTTACAATTCTAATGTTAAATTGGGTCAACCCCACTACATTCAGACAAGGTAACACTTGTATAAGAGAAAACAAGGGCACACAATGCCCTTTGAATTCAGACAACACTTTAGTACCCTTAAGGCATCTCACAGGCTAAAGCACAGAAATGCAGCAGCAGGTTTTTATTCCAAAATCAGCTTTCCAATTGTATACTTGCACACTTTACATCACATGCAGCTAGTAGCCTGCTCATTTGAACCTGGCCAGGTTGCATGTTGTGACCCAATGAATTGGTCAAGGACAGGGCTGAGGACAAACTCATAGAAGTAACTGGACTGTACCCTCCCAGACCAGTCTTCTCACCAAACCTCACCAGACTTCATACAGGCGGGCTCAAGCTAATCATGCTCTTGGGTGTATTTGCTGTAAGCAGACACCTCAGCACAGGTCTCCACCAAATATGTGACCTAGGCGAGGCTTTCAGCTCCTACTGCACGGTAGGGCGTCCAGGCCACAGGGAATCAGGACATGGATACAATGTAGTACCCAGCAGAGGTAAGCATTACTGGGTTCAGCCACTTAAACCACTGGGTAACTGAAGGGACTCTGATTTAGGAGGAAGAGGAAAATGAACCCTTGCAGCTGGTACTCTGAGCACGTTGTAGGATTTTACCCTACAAAAGCAGGCTGCTTATTTAGTGCCTAAACCAGAGTAATAATCCAACACTAATGGTAGTTACTAATTAGACTTTTAAGGAGCTCACTGGGAATTTGTAGCTAAATATTAATGTGCCAAACCCCAAAGAACTGGCCATATTTTAACTGCTTGACTATGACTGAAGCAGACAGAAATAGCCTTAAAATGTGGCATAATTATTCAGCTGTGTTACTAGCTAGTAGTCAATGTTAATTATGCATTAAAAGCTAAGAATGTTATTTATGACTGTCCAGGGTAATATTTATTTATAATGTGTACTCAGGATTTTTGACAAAAGGCTGTCTTATCTGTTCTCCATGATTTAAGAGCAGGAAAGAGGGTCCCAGATTTCATTTTATCTATGTGGCACTCATCTCCTCCTGTATGGTAAATATAAGCAGCCACCCAAACTCATTTTTGAATTTAAAAAATATAATCAAGAACAAATTAAAAGAGGAAGTCAACATGTAAATCTGCTATGCAATTGAAATCTACTTTAAACACTCCTAACTAAGAAAAGAGCATGTATGAAATATCTCCAGCACCTTCCCCCTGAGTTACACAGAAAGTCATATGATGCTCTGCAATGAATTCAATGCAGCAATCAGCCAACACATCTCACAAGGTGATTTCACAAAAGACAAGGCTTTAACAAACCAGAACAGATAAGTTTGATTTTTTTTTTCCTTAACCAAGAATTATTCCAGATCACCATGAGCCATAGCTAAATTTCTTTTTCCGGGATTTTGGTAACTCCCTTGAATGTACACCACATGGGTTTTGCTACAATGAAAACCTGCCAAGCACTACTTTCCAGCCCATACTATCACAGTAAGAGACAGCAATACCAATTAAGTAACAAAAATTCTACACAATGCTTGCTCTTATGAACTAAGGTCAGGAAGAAGCATAATGGCTTAACATGTTGCAAAGTCTATTGGCTACTTTTGAAATTAGGTTTAACACAATGGCATTCCAGGGGGGCTCTTTGGGAGAGACAGCAGAGAAGGGGAGAATCTAAAGATGGCGAAGACTAACAGATATGAACATCTGAGAGCAAATATGTTCAATGTTACATTCAAGGGCACTACATCAAAATTATCAATGCGCTGTAATCCAGAAGCAAAAATGGTTGGGCAGGAAGTATGAATCTAGAGTTATATAAAATACAGTTGTAAATTGGCCAAATTGTACTCACTACTGAATTTCTATACATCCTTTCAAGACCAGATAGCTTATAAATAATTTAGAATAAATGCAAATTAACTAAAAATAGATATTTAGATTTTTTTCTGTACAGGAAAGGAAGATATTTAAATCAGAACTCAAATGGCTTCAGATTTATTCAGGCCACTACTTCTGAGCTTAAGAAATCAAACAGACTTTCAAAAGATAACAAACCCCTGTTTCTTTTTGTTTCACCGTAAACCAACCCAACACAGAATTGAGAGAAAGACTCCTGATTTTCAACCAGTTCTCAGTTACAAGTGTTCCTGGTCATTTCCCCATTATTCAACCACGCTTATCTTTGTCTACTCCTACAGAATACATACACTTGCAGGCCTAACTACTGTAATTTGTGTAGTTCCTGGTGCAAAATCAGTAGAGAAAGGGACAAAATTCTGTTTCTTCAAAAGAGAACTCTGCACTTTAACATCCTAAAAATCCATTCTCATATTAATGCCTCCGCCTATGGTTACCTTACACTGTCAGAATGGGTTAATGGCTGTCAAATGTCAATGAACTCCACTGTTCTAGCGCTCCAGACATCACTGAAAAAACTCAGATTTGGGTTTGCTAAGGTTATTCTGAAAGTATACGGACAAATTTATACTCTATCTTTTTATTTTTCCCCCTCATATTGCTGTTTTCATTATTAATATAGCCCTCGCCTCTATCTTATTGTGAAACCTTCTAAGTCTCTCTAACCCCAATTTCTTTTTGTGGATAGGCAAAGTGACTGGATAGGGAGAGCTAAGACAGCATTCTTTTATTTCCTCATGCCAAAATATAAATTATAAGGACTCAAACTGAGCAGCTTGCAAAACAGAAAGAAAGTATATTATTGCATCAAACCCTATCATGAAGTAAGCAGATTAGGAATGCTGGAAAACAAGCCAACTTGAAATCCTTGCTAGATATTTCATTTCCCACAGGATTTTAGAGGCAGTCCAGATGAAGCTGCCATCCTTGCAGTCTCAAAACCTCTCCCTGTAAAAACTTTCTTCTTATGAAGATTAGCAGGTTTTTCCTAATAATTATGTAAACCCCCCTGAAGAATCACGGGCTCTCCTCTATCACACACCACTGCCTGCATTTACTGCATGTCTACCCTCTTTTTCATGTTTAAATTAAATACTCTTTTACTCCATGCACAGATTCACAGCAAAGATTTCAGTGTCATTTGCATGCTACAAAAAAGGAGTGATACCACTTCCAAATGAGATATTGTGAACTTCCAGAAAATAAAGTTGTAAAAAATGTGAGTCTGGATAGTACAATAAATGTGACTTGCACTGCCAGTTGAGAACCTGGCTTTTAATAGGGGCTGCAAATGCAATACACATTAGGTACAGCTGGAACTCTGAATGGTCAGCCTCATAAGCCAAACTCACAGATGTTTAAAAGAAGAGTAACTAAAATGTCAATAGAAATGTGCTATCCAAGCTCAACAGTTCCTGTTCCTAATAGAGATGGGTAACTGACAGTACCACACACACCACTGACATCAGGTAATGTATGAACAAAAAGTCATTCAAAAAGATTTCCAAGCATACTCTTTTAAAAGTAGGCTTCCAAACACAAAGCATGTGCCATGGGGAACTGAATTATTGTTCCACTTCGCAGGATGTAAAGCATGCAAATCATTAAAATACTTGTGCACTTGGATTGTGTCTCCCCACTTTCAGATTGGAAATGTCAAAAGTCACAAAACCCTAGCCCACCACTAGCCCTATAAAACTTTTATGGTAGCAATACTATATAAATCACTACATTTATATGACCACAGATTTGTGTCATTTTCAACTATGTTTTACCAGACATTCAAATTCTAATTCACAAACATAGGTGAATTTAATTTTATCCCATGGCCAATTCTCCTTATCAGACTTCTTGATTTTTTCCAAGGCTGGACATCACTAAAAATCCAACAAATAACACAGCAAATATACACAAGCATAGGACAAATGGCATCTTCACATCAAAGCAGTGGTGAAACACACCAATTGTGCATCACTTAGAACAAACCCATTATTGCTCAAAAATTATATACTTGACAAACATTTTCAGAGGAATTAAACATTCAGAATTTCTGATAGCCATGTTCATTTAAAACACAGTGGTTCCTTGACCTGTTCCCTGGTATCCCAGCCCTTGTTCTCTCTGTCTTGATCTTTTCCATGCCAAAAGCCACAGAAGCTCCCTTCCCGAGTGATACAGGATAAGCAATATGGGGCCACAAGAACAAATGGAAGGGCCCTAACCCTGTCCATGCAACACTGGTTTCCTTTTCCTGTGTTCTATGTGTGTCCTTATAACACCTGTGTAGCTAATCCCCATCATAACACTCTAGTCTTTTGTTCATGATGGAGGAAGCTCCAATTGCTGTGAGGTCTGTATTTCTCTGCAAATATCCTGCTCTCCAACCTCTTGAGAGCCTATTTATTTTTATCCTTAGCCATCATAGTACGGCTGATGCCACTAATGTCCCTTTTCCCCAAAACAGAAATAACTTTTATCCCCAAAAATGCAAGCAGATGTATCAGTTTCTCAGTTTGTCCTCTGCTTCACTTCTAACTTCCCTTTTTCATTTCCCACCACACAACCTTCATACTGTTCATTTCTGAATCATCAGAGTCTTCATCTTTGTTCTCCCATTATCTGACTCCCAGTCCCTAATAGGGTCCCTGTGGTTTCCTTTTCCCTTCAGTACCATTATAGTCTCTTAAGTATCAGAACAGAGAATCTGTATTCCCCATGGCAGATTCATCACTGTTCTGCAAGGCTTTCTGAGCGCAATGCCAGTCCTCTCTTTCCTAATTCCTATTATTAGCTGTCAGAAAACTCAATCATTCAGCTGCCAAAAAATACCTTTAGAGAATAAGCAGAAACAATTAATAATGGGAATTCCATAGTAGTCACTGATAACTGCTTATTTCCAACTGCAAGCAAATGCTAAGGTGATTTAGCAGACAGCTGCTATGATGACAGCAATTTCTCTCCTATTTTCTCTGATTTATTTTTCTGGGTTTGTAGTTATTTTAAGTTTTGGATATGAAGATAGATGAAATTTTTAGTTTTCTGACATGGTTAAAAGAATTAAAAAAATCTGAAAATGCTCTAAAAATCAATCTAGATATTAATACTCAAGGAACTAAACAGAGGAAGAGTAGGTAAAGCAACTTTCTATAAAAGAGACAAAGGTTTATTTTACAATTATCTCCAAAGGCATGATGAAAATGAACACCAAGATGCTGAAGTAACCTGGAAAAGCTCTCAGGGGTTAACAAGAAGTCATTGCAGGGGGGCCTAGGCTGATTGAAACTCCATTAACATACTTGCTACAGTCACCATTACCCTAACCCTAAGCTCATAATCAGAGGTGGTCCAGATCAGATAAAATGTAGGAGCAGCAATGCTGGGGCCTTACTGGGATGGCCTTGACATGCCTTTTCCAGCCCCAGAGTTTCAGGAGCTGTAGGTTCTTGGACTCTCTCAACCCTAACCCTAACCACAAACAACACTTCCAATACAAAGAAGTTACTGAGAAAAAAGGGAAAACCACAGTCGACTGACAAAAGATGCATTTCCTCTTCCTTCACAGAAGAAAACCCAACTGCTACCAAGCACATTCTCATGTAAAGCTAATCAAGAGAGCAGCAACAAGGGGACTAGAAGTTAATGCCACAGCAGAAGAACACAGTTTACAGCACAGGACTTATACCAGCTGTTTTTCCTGTTTGAATTCAGAAACACATTAACCAGCTGTAATTTAATGTTAAATAGACAAGCCTTATAGAGCTGGCTTGCTAAATGTTCTCTCCCAATGCCTCACCATCAGCTGCCTTCACTTGTTATCGTATTAAACCTGTTCAAAACTATTAAATTAACAGCAATACAGAAATATAATTATTTTTCATCTAATGCATTAATGTCCTCAATCCTGTTTTAACAGAGTAGCCTTCTCATTCATGTTGGGATTATATTCCCCATTGCAATGTATTGCTTCTCTATAAAACTCCAACTTGCAAAATGATGATTCCAATGAGCAGAAGCTCTCCAGGCCCTATCCCAGATCTCTCAAGCCCTAGATCCTGGTAGTGACAGATACCATTTCCATTAAATTTCCCAGATTCAGGGAGAAAACCCCCAGATTCTAGTTCTGGCCTTGAAACTTTGTGAATTATGACAAAGGGAGTATATGTGGGAGGGTTTGTTTTGCTCAATTACATCTTCTAAATTCAGGCAAACTGATGAGCTTAGCAAGGTAGGGTAAAAAACCCAAATTCATTTTTTAATTGGTTGTTTACAAAGGAAGAACAAAAATGTTTAAAAATGTTTCAGGGCTCAATTTGAGTCAAATAACAGAAAAATAATTTTTCTAAAAGCACAAAACAAATCACACAGATTGAAATTCACACACCACCTTCACTGCAGTTTTTCTATCCTTGAACTTTGCTATTTAACATTAAAAATGTCAAGCACAGGCACCGTTTCTAGAGAAAGACACATTACAAGAGCAATCAAAAGTACTTACAGGTTCTTTGGGACAGAACAGGGTACAGTGCCACAGCTTTCATTAAACTGCCTGGGTCACAGAACCCAATAGTTTTGGATGCTCAGGAGAAATTGTAATGCAGAATTTTCTATGCTATCTCTTCCCACACCCTCTACAGATCTAATGAATATTTTGTCATTGGTTGTTTTATAAAAAAACTATTGAGAAAGAGAGGAAAAAAAAGTCAGCTTATAGTGTCTTGCATGAAAGTCTGACTTGCAACAACAAAGAAAGTGAAGTGCTGAAAATTCTGCAGAAAATGATGACAAAACAGGGTTCATTCTGAAGAGCAATCCCTAAATGTAACCCAAATAAACAAAATCAAAACAACAGGCCACATACTACACACAAAATACAATCCAGATCAGAGAGTCTGTGTGAGACACTGAGCTTTCCATGCAAGTTGAAAAAGCAGCACGTACCTTCTGGGAGCACAGCTAAGCAGTCAGAGCTGATGTATTTTGGCCAGCAAATAGATAGGTGCTGACAGGGAAGCCAGATGGCATCCACCTAGTCCAAGAAGCTGACTGCCTCTTGGCTGGCCGCTTCATGGTGCTTCTATCCCTGCAGCAGATACTCTGGCCTGCAGGTTAGTTGCAAAATTCTGTCTTGGAGCCCTGCTTCATTTAATGGGGAGTCAACAGCAGACAGTATGTTGAGAGAAAAGGAAAAAAATGGAAGCCTTGGGAGACAATATCTGACACAGAGAACAAGGTAAGAAGAACGGAGGGAAGGATGTGCTACAGGAGAAAGGTAAAGCCTGTCACCTAGATCAGCTGGAGTATTTAGTAGCTCACCTCTGCATTTGAGATGGAAACCTCAACAAAAGAGGCTATATTGACATTACAAGTCTAAATGGCTCTACCAAGTGCATGACACTTGACAAGGAAACACAATTCTTTCTCCTGTCCTTTCCCTGAAACTGCCAGAACCTAAGCTATCATTCCTAAGCGGTCAATAAAAACAAGACCTTTTAAAAGGTTTTCTAATATCAGATTAGGACACAGTTCTTTTTCCTTTTCCCAGTTCACAGTTGGAGTTTTTTTCCAGTTCTTGGTGGGTAATCAAATTACTAGATAGTCTTGGAGACTAACTGAAGGACCTGTGATTGGTACAAAATGTACTCTGGTTGCTTGCAAAGCAAGTGTTATAAATAGATAGGGGAAGGAAAATCCTTATCCTGTCTGCTACTTCACCTTTCTAAGCTCACAACCAACTATGGCCATGGCATTCTTGTTTTAAACATGATGATGATTAAATCCTTAAAACATTCTTTGCTTTCATTTTTTGGATTAGTGACATTAAGTATTAGTTCTTACTTTTAAGAAGCCACCTCATTTCCCAATACATGATGAAAGCAAACTGGTAGCACTGCTTGCTGGTGTCCCATGAGGATAAACCAACAGAAATCACCTCACCATCACCACTTGACGTGACAATACTCACCAGTGGCAGATTATATTCTGTAAGGACCTCCAGCCCTACTGCCTCTGAAAGAAGTTTTCTGGTTTAACTTAGATGATTCAACACCATACACCAGAGCCTATTAAAAAACAGTTCTGGCAGCTCAACTGAGGAACTACTGAGCAACCTCTACAGAAAACACAGCTACACTGAGGAATAACACTGGCATTTGCTTCCTTGAGTGACTATCACAAGAGTACAGAGCAAAGTAAGATCAAGAACATAGTGCTTCCTTTCTTCCCTCAAATAGTCATGTCAGGCAGTTTGGAGCTCAAATCTAGCTAAACTCTCACACAAATATATACAGAGTACCCTGACAATAGTGAGTTTGAAAATGCCACTTGCCCGGACCTCAGCAGACTTTCATTTGTCCTACAGCCAGGATATCTTTTATTTTCCACCTGCTGAGGAGACACAGCCTCTGTTCCAATGGCTTTTCATACGAAAAACTTGAGTCTAGAGTACATTAAAATTTCTCTTCATTATAGCTCCTTTCCCAGATCAGTTATTTCATATTGCCTGATCTTTTCTCACTCTATTAAAGAGACCTGAAGTTTTGCAGTGCTTGTAGTATTTCACCCATCTCAGTTCATGTAGTGAATATTGAAACAATGGTGATTTCATATTTTATACTTCATTGTTCTAAGGTTCTGAAGTAATGGTTTTGATCATGGCTGATGAGGACCTGCAAAATTCTAACTCAGGATTTGCCTCAGCACTATGCACTCTGTGACTCAGTTTATTGGCTTCACATCTGGGTTGCTCAGGTTTAGCCATCCTGGTCAGGATCCCATATGGAGTATCTTCCACTGACCTGGTGTAGCACCTCTAATATTCTTTGGTGTTCCTACAATAACTCTATAAATGCACAGTTTAATAATCAGGTTTATTTTTTTCTTTAGAGCAAACATTAAAAGTTCTTTACCTTCTTGTGCTGTGCACACAAAACAAAAACATACCTTCCATGCTTGATCAAGATTTAATCACTTGAAGAGTAACGGAAAAAAAGCCAGAAAACACTTCCACCAAATTAAAATTTGCCCACAAATACTCATCTAAAACATTTTGATTCTGTTTTTAAAAGTTTGTCTTTGTACTAAATTTCTCTCAAACCCTTTCGTTCTGGCAAAGCAGCTATGATTCCAGTTCCATTAAAGCCAAACCCTATATGGTTGTAGGAGGTGCCAGGATGGGATAAAAAGTGAAGTACTTTAGTGGCGCATATGACAACCACTTCAAAGCCATAAATCCTACAAAAGTACCTCAGAGAATAATGATCAGTCAAGACTTTAATCATCGGCAAAAGTGAGTTGAGAGAGTAAGAAGGGCCCTAAGGGTAATAGCTGTAAAATGAAAGTGTCCACCAAGCGCATTTTTTTCATTACAGACAATTGAGCCATTTCTCAACCTTGTTTATATTTAGCTTTTCCTGTTAGACCAGAGGGAGAGTAAGGCATATTATGCCTAGCTTCTTCCAGTGAAGTAGAAAGAAAAGTAGCAGAAATGCTTTAAGACAAACAATGCTACTTTCACAGACCTGGTTATGTGCCCCTTTTGGGGCAAGCCTTCAGGCTGAGTTCCAACCTGCAGCCCCTTGAACATCCAACATCTGGCTGAAATCCAGACTTTGTTCTAGGCCCAGGATACACAGCATACTTTGGGTATACTAGCATGAATTTCTGAGTACTGAGACACATAATCCCATTATTCACATTATCCCCAACAATCCTATTGTCTCCTGAGCCTTCGTCAGATCCTTCATGCAATTTTCTGGCTTAAATTCACCCAGTCCCAGTCTCATCACCAGGGAGATATGACAGACATGTAGATTTCTGTAATAGAGATCATTTTTGCCCCAACTTTGAAAATCTTATCACTCTTTACTTAGTACTATGTAGAGATAAAAAAATGGAAAAAGATAATCTGGAGATTTACTTTTCACTGGAGCCTGAAACAACTAAGCAGCATTTAGTTTCCTCTTTATTTTTCCTGACAGTTTTTGCATCATAAATACCCTTTAATATTTTCTCTAAATTATGCAAAAGTGAAGCAGCTGACATAATATATACATCTTCAGCAAAATGATCAGAACCACAAATACAAGCAGAGTTTTTACAAACCAAGAGACTAAAATTTTCATTTAATTTGCTTGACTGTTAATTTTTGATTATAAGTTAAATTACTGTCTAGAAGACAAATACAATACAGTTCAATTCATTTAGACTCTGTCCATTTATTGATCACAAACAGACCAAAACTGATCAACAATCTGGAAGTATATATATTACCAACATTTTGCAGAATCTCAGAATATTCTGAGCTGGAATGGACCCACAAGGATCATTTGATGTGTTACAGTTAATAGCAGCTGAAAAGATGTGTATACAGCATACAGTCTATGGCTACATTGTAGCTGTATTTCTGGGATGTTTCTGACTCCCATTTGCTTATTTTAGAGATAAAGAAACACCAAGTGTGGAACAAAATTATATTACATCTGCCTAATAGTCTTACTCAAGAAAAAAATAAATGCATTATAAAATCTTTCTGGATGAATATAAAACTCCTTTTAGTGTTTTAAATAAATTGCAAAGCCAAATGCCAATATAAATTTAAGCTACTCTTCTGACAGAAGTACTCAAACGCAACAAATGACTGAAACACACACAAAAAACTAAGATTAAAAGAGACACCTACTTCAGTATCCCTGATTAATATAAAATAGCCTAGGAACAGCCACAATTTTTCAATCAACTTGGTGTTCTACTGATGCGTGAAGTTGTTGAAAAGTGCACACTTACATTAGATTCCAGGTTAATTTTGTACACTTCTGTGAGTTAGGACACAAAGGGAGCTGGTACTCAATCTTAAAGGAACAGAAATTATTGTATAAACTACTGTCCTACTGTCTATCAAACTTGATCAAAGCAACACAGTTCTCACTTGGAAAAATGTGGAATCTGTAATTTTACCTTCCATTTCAGCCAAAATTAATCAAAGAACAAACTAGTGCTTTTTTTCCCCTTTAGGAAGCATAATCTGATGTTGTACATTCCCAATAAGATGAACTAGATCACTTTCATCGATAAGGAAAGGATAAAAGTTCTTGTACACACTGAATTCCTTAGGGACAAAACAATTCCTTATTTTGTGGGGGGAAAAAACACCACAAACAAAAGATTAGTTATTAATAATGAACCAAGAAGCCACATGGAAAATAGATGCAAATGGGTCTAATTTCAACATTTTATTTTTATTTACTTTCCCCCATATATCAAGGTTTTTTAGTGTAAATTTATTTAAGCTACATAATATAAGATCATGCCTTTTAAAAAGTATGAAATTATAAGAAGATACTTGCATAAAAAAGCATTTCATTATTAATTTCTCCAGCAAAATAAATATTGATTGAAAAACTCATAAGTGCTGATTATAGTCCTAGGTCTTCTGAAAATATTGCTTGCAATATTAGAAAATGTTCATTTACTGCTATAACGCACAGCAGTTAGTTTTGCAGCAATGAAAGGTCTCAGTGGAGTTATAAACTTCTCAGCATCACAGAAAAATAAGACAGGAAGAAGAAAAATCCAAACCAAAATATTAATACAGCTTTTTAACCACAACTTTCTAGTCTAATCAACAAGAGGGTCACAATGAGAAGCTCCTTCTCCTACCACCCAGTTGCATGACCCTATTATGTCCCTGCAAACTTTCCATATCTTAAGGTGTGCAAAGCAATCAGTTTACAAGATTGCAACCTATTAGAATATAGAAAACCATATGGTAGAAACCTCATCTTCAGAAGAATATATGAGTGAGTTGCTGAAAAAAAAGCAAGGGAGTGTAGGGCTCTTTTAAATTATTAACCAGCTCTATTTGGTAAAAATGGCAGATCCCAAGCCCTCTACTTTTTAACATCCCATTAAAAAGTAGCCACTGGGCAATCACCTCGCCCAAGACGCATTCTTTTCATCTTTAGAAAATCTAAAGAATTAAATCTTCCAAGAGAGAAGAATTGGTAATTTTTTTAAAGCCTCAATTGTCTCATAGGTTCTCCACTTCCTTTTGCTCTCTTTCCTTGTACAACACACACAAAACTCAATTCTCTATAAACTACTGCAGTTTATAAAACATAAGGTAAATAGCAACAGAAGTGTAAGAGTACTCAAAGTAATTTAGATGTACGAAATAATTTGGGAAGGGCTTGATAAGTGGTTTTTCAGATGTGAGAATCTCAGCAAGAGAAACATTTCACAACCACCCTGGTTTTGACATGTGATAGAAATCTTCAGGGATCACCCCTCTCAGATCATTCTGCCATCTAGCAAGACTTCAGATATATCTAGGTCACATACAACACTTTGTCCACCCCCCCATACACCTCTGCTGGCCCGAGAACTGTAAATATTTTATCACAGAGCTGGCCTATTTCTTCAGGATATTTAGAATGTTAAATAATCATTTGGCAGTAAACAACTTATAACAAATGTTTTTCCCCCTCACTCAAGCACTGTTGGCTGTTTCAGGGCAGAATATTGTATCTTCTTCCTGTGTCTGGGCCAAATGGAGGATTTCCTAATTTTCAAAGGTCTGTTTCCTCCCTGTTACTAAGCAAGCAATTGAAAGTTATTGAAAAACTCCACTGGCTACCAAATATCCTCTCAGCAGCATTAATTTCCGTTTTCCATTCCCAGTATGTTTATCTTTGATTTCGAAGATTCAATTCCTGACAAATATTCAGTGTAAAGCACCTACAATGGCAGGTCCATCAGGTTGTTCATGTGGCCACATGTCCCACTAGAGAATTCAGCCTAGAGCAGTGCACTTGCAGCACATCATTCCCTTTCATGTGCCAGCCAAGGAAGCTGCAGGTAACCCTGCCACGGCAGAACCACACAGGGAAAAGACACTGTAAACCAGAGTGTGGAGGGGAAGAGCACAAATCCAAACCCTCTCCTCTAGCAATTAATCACAGAAAGAGCAAGCCAAACACTTCAGTTATATGTATTCTCAAGAGATTTGGAGTATGATTTTAAGCCAATGATCCTTGTGGGTGAGACAATTCGCCTTTATGAGAGTAGGAAAAGCTCTCAGAGAACTCAATGGAAACATTTAAGATACAATTCACATAGCAGATGGAGGATTTCCTATAAATAATGAAGTGACCTTCAGATTATTCATCTTATTATTAATATATAAATTGCAGCAGCAAATTTTCTTCCAAGACATTGGTGTACACATAATGCCTATTTAAGGAACAGTACAAAATTCCTATGCAACTATTTACACATCCAACACATTCCCTTGTGTCTCAGCTGATGGGTACACATCATACCAAGATGATGGATTTACTTATTTCTGTAGTGCAGACTGCCTATCAAACATTCAAGATGACAAGATCGCAAGTCATTCCCTAAGCGGGAAAAAAAACCCACTGGGGTATAAGAAAAAGCTCATCATTATGAGTGATGTTTTATTCCTTATTTCTTGTTTATTTTCTTTTTCTCTTCACATCCAAAGAAAGTACCAGATGCAAATGATGTAACAAATTACGATCGCAAACGAGCTGGATAAAAAGAAATTTGGAGAAAGAGGTTTTTTCTCTCTTCCCTCATGAACTGGGTGATATTTTAGGCAAGATTAAAAAATCCAAATGGTTATGTGCAAAATAAAGGAATAAAGCATGTTGCTGCTGTAACCAGAAGGTCACATCACTGTCTTGTAGCAACAAGAGACTGAAATGCTTGTCTCCCTCTACTACTTCATCAGATAGATGACTAATGGGAATCTCAAGGGGCAGTCACACCAAGCAGCACCCTAGGTAGAAGCCTGTCACCTGAACACGCATGAAATGTCTGCTCGGGTGACAGACAGGCTGAAAGTCCCTTTCTTATGTCCCAGACTTCTTTTGCCTGCAGAGCAAAGCTGAGAGAAAACTGAGAAATCCAATGCTGTGATGCTCAGAGGATAAAGATGAGCTCAGAAACAGATATTGTTGGTATAGCTGTTTGCATAACTTGAAGCACAATATAACACAGAACCACGAAGAAATAGAAAATTTTCTGTCAACATGTCTATGTAAGTAAGTTTTAAAGTAAAGGGAACCTGAACCTCAGAGGGAAGAGAAATTCATTGCAATGTTGAGAAATTCATTGTGATGTTGCAAGAAGCCCCTCCCACCCCTCTCCCTTCCAGGGCACCCTCTTCTCTCACTAGAATGTTGTGTCAGTGAAAGCTGTGGAAGCTTTGAAACTGCAGATGAGGCTCAAGTTAGGGCTCAAAAATGCTGCCTATACTTCCTCACAGCCTGGAATAGCTTTCTACAAGGAACTTAATTATCTGCATGGCTGCTATGGCAATGCTTCCCTAACAAATAAACATCCATAGAAGAATAAATTATTAGAGTCTGAGAAATATTTAGTCAGTGAGTCTTAGATTGTACTTCTAGTTTATAAACAAAACAGACAACATTAAAGGCAGGTTCACTGCTCTGTATAAAATCAGATACAGATGCACAGAATTATTATAGCACGTTTCATTTCTAACATCTGTATTCCTGAGATTCTCCTGAACTCCCAAAGATGGCCTGTTTTGAAAGAAAACAAATTCCTTCTTCAAAGGAAAGATAACATGTCACATTATTCACTAGATTACATGTAGTCTAGATTGAATTGGCCTTCCTTGGTGATACAAGGGAAGCAAGATTAAATAAAAAAGAACCTGTTAAAGGAAGAAAAACCTTTGTCAATGCAAAATCACTTGACAACTATGAATACAATTTTTACTGCTATCAGGATGGATGGGGTGGGAAGGAGAGAAGGGTATTTGGATTTTTTTGAGTTTTTGGGCTCTTTTGGGGGGCAGGGGGTATTTATGTCATTGCTCTTACTGAGAGAGATTGACAGTCTAATAAGACCTGCCTAGAATGGGATTGTAAGTTTACATTACACAGCATGTGTTCTGTCATTATTACGCTATATGGTAGGATAATGGTCTTAATACACAGTGCCAGCGGCAGAAGAGGCTTCTGAAAATCACTTAAGAATCAACACTGCAGAAAATAATCTGATTTTTTTTTACTATTGCTACTTACGAAAATACAAATTCAAAATTATTATTATACAATGAGAGAAGCTATAACCAGCAGCATCCTGATCCAGGAACATCTGGAAATGAGTCAGTGCAACAAGCTGCTGCTTCAAAAACACAGCATATCAGTCAGAAACCAAGACTTACAAAGGATAAACCAAAAAAGTACCTGAAATAAGGAGGAAAACAAAGACTCACTTGCTTTTAAGAAGGGAACTTGTTCTAACCAGGCCAAACTTTTAGGATACATGAGACAGTAATAAAAAATTTTATCATGTTAAATATCGGATTTCTGCTAATGAAAACAGCAGCATTGAAAAGGGAGGGTCTGTGGAGGGTTTTTCTACAAAACTATTTATCTTTGATTCGTTAACCAGAAGTCATACTCGGCACCACAAAATCAAATGATTAAACATAGCACAGCTATTTTAAGTATTGGTACTTAAAAGAAAAGAGTGCATGCGTTCATTCAAAAAGTATATTGATGCCATAGTGGTGACATGATTCTAGCTTTAGGGAAGACCAACAATTACTAGGCATTTATATGCCTAGGAGCAGGAGAGGTCCACAGCTCTCTTTACTCTAGCACCCCAAATTCTAAATGAGGAGGCAAGTACAGAAGTAGGGGCTACTGAAAGCATCCAGATTTGGGGGTGCTCTCATGAACACTGTCAGTACAGAATATTAGGCCAGATTGACCATTGATCTTCTGGCCCAGAGGGCATTTGTTATGATTCTTCCACAACTAGCTTTTACCTTCCTTTTAGGCAATTGCAGAAAAGCCTCCCAGCCACAAGAATAAGAGAATATGTAACTTATTAAAAACTAGCCTGGTTTCTGTGATATGGTGCAGCTTGTCTTGTCTGACTGTTGGCTTCAAGCTAACAAGGTGACTTCAGTATGTCCTGTATTTCTCTTGTGCATTTCCACATCAAAAACATTGATGCTTACAGAAGAGGGAAGGGAGAAATAATTCCTCTAACCTTCCTCAGGTGTGCTGTAAATTTAATTTCAACAGCCTACCCATTCAATCTGCTTGAAAACCTAATGCAGCTGGAAGCTACTCAGTCACTGAGGAAGATGACAACATTGACCTCTCATCATCATAAAGTCTAGCGTAAGATTCATATCAAATTCCAGTCAAGTCTTCAAAAAAAGGTTACATGTGATCCTAATGTTCATCCACAGCGTGAGTTTTCAGTACTGTATTTGATATTTTTTCTCATAAATTTCTTAGCTTGAAGTCATTAAAGAGATGCACTTTGTTTGAATAGCTTACCTTCAAAAAACATAAAATGAAAGTTTACTAGCAAAATTACACTATTTGGTTTTATACTGGGCTCTGCCAGTAAGAACGTTCTTTGCTATTTCCTCTTCCGAAATAATCACTGTTAGAAAACCTCAGACAGAAGCTCTCATTTAATTTGTAATATCCGGCTTGATCCCAGACATTATATTGTTTAAAGGGCACATACTGGAAATTACATGTAATTGATTATGGCTGACTGTAATCAAGTTAAATGTTTTGATAAAACAGATGTCATCATTGTTCTGCACCAGACTTGGCATTGCATTTTCCTTCCTCTAATATCAGAATAATAAAAAGAACTAATTATTCAGGAGAAAATACATCCAAAACTTCTGAAAAGGAAGCAACAGTCATAAATGTTGTTCTGAAGATGGAAATATTTAGCAACTGTTGGCTCTGGAATCTGGATCCCTTCAAAACAAGCATGTGGAGGACTGCAATGCATTTAAATACACAACAGAAGTGGTGTGTGCAAGGTGTGATGAATTACTGTGAATTAATGTTGTAATTTTCAAGGTAAGAGCTAATTATATCAGGGATGTATCACAGAATGCAAAATGCAACACTGCTGTAGCCCTTCCTAACTAACGTTTTGCCTTTTTGTCTGAGCTATCTGCCTTTTCCCTTCCATTGGTAGCAAAGCAAAAAGGAAGTTTGAGCATTTTCATTAGAAAAAACAGGTTAAAAAGTACCTATTTAGATCTCAGTTCATTTGCTGGGTAAGAATGAAGGGTAAAGCTTACAAGGAACTAAAAATTATCTAATACAAAAAAAACCCCTACAACTTCAGCCAAACCTTCAATAAAAAAATCAGCATGGATACACTGATGCACAGCAGTGAATTACTAATCTGAGAACTTGCTATATATGATTCAAAGCTTTTGGATTAAGAACAGTAAACAACTGAACAGTTTCCCATAGTTTATCAAACACACACAACTCCTCTTGTCTAAGAAAATGTTGGATAGTGCAGGGACAGCACTGAGATTCTGGAAAGAGATAATGCACATTTTGTTACCATCTCACCTTCCTTAGATCATGCTAGCTTGAGGGCTTCCTGAATCACTAATTCCTGTTAATAGTCAGCCTGCTGTCACTGTACTAAAACTGGTATTGCCATCAAATCAACCAGTTTTACTTCAACATATTATCATGTTCTCACACTCAGTGCTACTGATCTGCTCTTTAGATTAGATACAACCTGGAGCAGAAACCAGTTCTGCCATGCTCAAGTAGCACATGGCAGAGTTGGATTAAGACTTCTCCCACCTCACAGTTGACAAATGCAGTTTTAGGAATTTTTAACTCAATTGCAATTAACTCTTCAACAAGTATTCACTTCTTAAATTACAGTAAAAATATGAACATAAAAATATGCGAAATTTCGGGGGGATGGGAATGAGAGACTGCACAACAGCAGAATTCAACTGAATTTGTCAATACAGAAACAAGTTCTGTGATTCCGGTATGCTACTATTATTCTAACAAAAGTAAACAGGAAAATTCCAACTGCGGTAGAGATTCCAAGTGCCAGCAGAGATGAGCAAATAATTACAAACAAGGCTTCACTCTAAGTCAAAAACATCAAAAATGAGGTCTGTACAATTTCCTGTGCCTTTCCTTCCAGCTAGGTATTCTGCTGAATTGCTTTATTCCTGAAAACATTTGCCAAGATTATGTTTGAACCCATTTAATTAAAGTTTGTAAAGTGCTCAGTGATCTATCAGCAGAGTCATGCTACAGCAGTAAAGTATTATGTCAGACCTACAAAAATATGAACTTAGCCATTCATCAACTGAATTAGGTTTCTCTCATTAACTGCTTGGCACATGATCTAATTTGCCACAAGTATTATATTTTGCTTAAAAACCCCAAAAGTAAACACTGTTTCACCCTGTATCTTCCACTAACTTAATTGCAATACCAGCTGAGGAATCTCTCCTTTTGTAAGTGGATTTAAAGATCTCTGTTGTTTTCATATGCAAGTCAAAGTTCACCTTCAAAGTATTAAAACTTCATCCAAGCTTAAGACTCTGTTATCTTAGCTGAGATAATTGATTTTCTTACTTCCTTTTACATAAAGAATTCAGTACCATAAACTCCCAAGGAATGCCCCTGCCAAAGTCAGAAATATTGAAAAATAATTTGAAAGATGGCTAATTTTCCTGAAATGCAGTGTTATAATATAGAGTTCAGTGGGCCTTTCTTAATGCATACAGAAAATGTGACATGGCCTAAATTGACAGCATCAAAGGCTAATAGAAAGAGCTACTAGACTAAAAAGGAGCACACAATTACACTCCGAAGATGGGTGGACTCAATTATCTGGGATTACAGATCTCAGCTGCTACAAGACTGGTAAATACTAGCGAAGCCATGTGCTAGGACTGTTCATATCTCTGTCCATTTGGATTTGAACCTCATGGTATTTGAAGAGCATAGCCTGCTTATGGAACAGAGCCTAGCCCACTCATGGAATAAGGAGGGTGTTTTTTTTTCTTTCCTTACTTCTTAGGAGCCTTTCAAAGAGTATTGTTTATACACCACAAATAAATCTGTCCTTTTACCCTGAATTTCTGCCTCATACCGGACTTCCTTAACCTCCTATTTCAAACCTCTGCTGCTCAGACCTCATTACCATTATCCCTTGTCCCTTCCACCAATCCCTGTGACTGCATGCACAATTTTCATTTTCTTCTCATATTCTTGCTAGTCATTTCTCCTCCAATTTAACATTTTCCAAAGTCTACCTCTGTGCTGTATTTAATACCACCTCATTTCTGCACTTCATTTACTTACCTTACATTTAATACAGGACTAAATATATAATAAACCATCTTCATGACTATATAAACCATCCTTTGAAATTGTTTCTTAACAATGAGGCAAAAAAAAAAAGGCAAACACTTTACAGAAGGAAAAGAGAGGGACTGACTACAAAACAGAGCTATAATACAGCTAGCTTTAAAAATCTAAGAATGTTTGGATATTTTTAAGCTATTTGCACTAATTCAACAAGAAATTTTGACAAGCATGAAAGGTACATAATGTTTTATAAACACATTATTACCTGCCCTCTATATGCATTAAAATTTTGTTCTCTCTTCCAGTCCTGAATATATGTAAAATATACATACAGCTACAGATTTTCCCTTCTCCAACTTCAACTACCCCATGAGTCTGTGAAATGCTATTACTTAAAAGTTCTTTACGGGCCATATTTCACACTGTAAGCAATATTAAAAATAGATGCTATTTGTCTTCATACCAAACAATTTAAACTCCCACCACATACATAATGTTTCATGGAATCATAGAATACCCCGAGTTGGAAGCAACCTACCAGGATCATCGAGCCCAACCCATTGTCCTGCACAGGACACTCCGAGAGTCACTCCATGTACCTGGCAGCATTGTCCAAACACTTGACCTCTGTCAGGCTTGGTGCCATGACCTCTTCCCTGAGGAGCCTATTCAGTGCCTGACCACCCTCTGGATAAAACACTTCTTCCTGATACCCAGCCTAAACCTCCTCTGACACAACTTCACAACATTCCCTTGGGTCCTGTCACTGGTCACCAGAGAGACGAGATCAGTGTCTGCCCCTCCTCTTCCTCTCAGAGAGGAAGTTGCTGACTGTAATGAGGTCTCCCCTCAGTCTCCTCTCCTCCAGGCTGAGCAGACCAAGTGACCTCAGCAACTCCTCACACAGCTTCTCCTCCAGGCCCTTCATCATCCTCATGGCCCTTCTCTAATTCCTTGATGTCTTTCTCATATTGTGGCACCCTGCAGACAATATTCAAGGCGAGGCTGCCCCAGAGCAGAGCAGGACAATCTCCTCCCTTGCCTGGCTGGTGATGCTGTCCCTGATGCCCCCAGGACAGGGTTGGCCCTCCTGGCTGCCAGGGCACTGCTGGCTCAGATGCAACTTCTCATAAACCAGCACCTTCTGGGCCCTTTCCACAGTGCTGCTCTCCACATCTCATTCCCCAGTCCACACACAATCACATGTGAACTTAAATCATTTGTTTTATGCTCTTAAGCATTCACCAGGGAGATTTGTAAACACCTGAGATTTAGTTCTCAGCAGGCAAGGTGATTTTCATAAGGACTTACCTTCTTATAATTGGACATTTTATTATAAGACTTGATGCAGAATTCTACCTTAAAATGAAAATCCTACTCTCTGGGAACTGAGATCACATTTATACACCTGGATCAGCAAGTAATGGTATGATGACCAAGTTACTAAAGTGAGGAGACCTTGTTCCAGAAAAGCAGGGTAAACTCCATACATTTCAGAAAAAAAGGAATTACAACAAACTTCCATTTCTCCACCTCTGTATACAATTTCTAATCTTCCATTCAAGATTTCTAATCCTTTGTACACCCTTCAGCAATTCCATGATTTATTATAAATGCCAAAGACCATTTCTCTTAACCAGACAAAAGAGAAGTACAAAGGCTTCAAGGTTTTTTTTTGTTAGTAACTTGCAAAGTATTTTCCCCCTGAAGAAAACTGTAATTGTGTATTCACTTATGCTCTTAATGATCCACAATGGTTTTTCATTTGGCAGGTGTAATGCCCACAAAACAAATGTCCACAGAAAAACCTCAAGTATAACCTACCAGGCAGACCAAAAGATACACAGTTCTTCAAATAATGCTGAACCTGGGATGCAGGAGGTCATCTGTGTGCCCTTAAGTAGCCACGTGTATATAAGTATGTGAGAATTGACACATTATTTTTAACAGTTAAATCACATTGACAACATAGTTTAGCAGACTTCTTTGAACAAACACTTCATTGTCAAGAAGCTGATAAAGTTTTATCCATTTTTGAAGCACCTCTTGCAAGCAGCATAAAAATATAGACTCCATTCATAACCTTTAATAAAAGTGTAACTTTACAGAACTACAGAATAGTCATTCAAAAAATGAATTTCTGTCTCAGATCCAAAAATAAAAACATTTTCATTTTTTCATAGTTACACCTATTTACATGTTTTCAGGGGAAGAGCATGACCTTACCTTACAAAATAAGAGTGAGAAAATTGAGAAAAATATAGTTAATTTCTATTAAAAAAATTTAAAAGCAAGGACCTTCTCAAAACGATAATCACTTTCTCCTAAAAGCTTGAATGCTTGTTATGATAACCCTCTCGCCTATCTTTCAAGTCAGACAAAAAAGGCAAAATATACAATAACACCACCGAAGTATATTGCATTCTTGTCCACAATCTGACAGGAGCTGTGGTTACTACTTTCATTCAAAGAGAAGTGCCACAGTACCCACTCAGAACTACCTTAGCATTTACCTGGTTTTCAGAGATCAGATTTCCCTGAAGGTTGAAGCTAAGTATCAAGTCATGATCGACACATTTACCATTCAATTTTTTGATCTGTACGTTGTTTTCCAGAGCACAGGTGATTAGAGATGCACTAAGTATTGACTGTTTGTTAAATCTTTCAGATTCAGTCCTTTTTAGCATTATTGATCCAAGGCTGAGAATAGTACATAGACCTAGGAAACATGGCCAAAAATAGGGACTACAGGTTACTGAGCACAAAATGAACAGATACTGCCTGAACTGCTTCTTGTGGTGAACTGATCCACAATTTCACCATGAGGATAATTGATGTCTCCAAGTGGATCTGAAAATAATACTATTTCCAGTTTCCTAAAGTTTATTGTATGTACACAGAAGCCCTGCTTTTCCAGAGGAATACAGACATTACACAGTATGGAGTAGGTAACAGTTGTTGCTACCAAGTGCAAGAAATACTGAACCAAAAATATAAAGAGTAACTACTAAACTCCAATTCATTGCATTTTTAATGGATGCAAGAACTCTGAAGACAGCAAAACAATAATTACCAACAATACATTTGAAACATGCTAATCAGCTACAGATGTACACAAAAAGGGAAAAGCAGTCCTCTGTTTTCTCTTGAGGGCTATCAAAGGAACATCAAATGTAAATATTCAATTGTAACAGATGTCAGACCTGATGAATATACCAATTTTCATCTCTGAACAGATATTTTTAACAGCCCAGCGGGAGTGTACACATTTCAATAAATATCCACATGTTCCAAAACTAAGAACATTTGTTATTTGTAGGAGGACCACTACATTAGAAAGATTATTACAAGAAAATACTCATGGGAGAAGTCAAGCTTTCCTTTGTAATTAAACTTTATTTGAAACTGAAACAAAAGACTTCCTAAAAGAGACACTTGTAAAGATTTCCAAACAGTTTTCACTCCTAAAAGCCATGCAAGATTTAGAAAACATTTATATTTGACTTTGCTCAAAAGCAGAGCCGTTTTTCGGTTTTTCATTTCCAGACCAAATAAAAAAAAAAAAAAAATCTGTGTAATAAGACAAACAAAAGCAAAAAAAAGATCTCCATGTTAGAAATGGTTTGGGCTTTTGCTCTCACTCACATGAGCTCCATATTATCATCTTTCTTCCATTCAGCTGTCCACAAAGAATTTTTTAAAGGAAAGGTAAAAATTCTTTGTGTAGTATCAATGAGATTGACAGGAAAAAATAGTGATACAATACATCAAATTTACCTTTGTTCTACACAGAGGTTTCCATGAACCTGTTCTCAAAAAGATATTATTTGTAAGAATAGTCTTTCTCTAAACTCACAATTGTTTGTGTGCAGCATGCAAATTCAGAAATTTCTCGAACAGTTCTAAAATCACAAATTCTTTTTCCTAAATTTATCACAACTTCTTCTGAACTTGTTTTGGAGGGGTGAAAAGTATTTCTGGAATTTCTGATTTTCTTCCCCACTATTTTCAACCCACAAATATTTGAAAATTTGTTCAAAAGCAAGACTTAATGATTCTATTTATGGATGAACTAACTTGCTGCTCAAGGGAAAACTGACAGAGAAACAATCAAATAAAACAGATGAAAAGAAAGCTCCAACCCAGTGGGACAAATGTAGAGAAGATCTTTTTCAAACTTATAGAAAAAATGTTAAAAAGTAAAAAAGATTAATGTAAAGGAGAAAAAGCAAGCACAATCTCAATCTCAGTACTTGAACTTCAGTCAGAAGTAAGAGAAAGTAAAACTTTGGCATTTTGCTATGCCAAAACATAGCAAAAAGAAAGCACTTGTTATAGTTACCATTTCACTTCTGAAGACTTCATCAGGGAATCAGAAGCACTTTAAATAAGCAATAATTGGATGGAGAAAGATTTGTGGATGCCTCTTGTATCATGATCTAGTTAAGAAGAAATATGAAAGATGTGATACCAAGGACTTCTGTTCTAATTTCCTGCTAAGGTCTAGCCAAACTGAACAGACTTTTTTATTCACACTGTGAAGTCAGCAAAAAAAATTGTCAAAGAAACAAAGGCAAACCAGTGAGAGACAAAATAATTTCTCATTAGCAGATGAAAACGCAATTTTAAAAAATAACATTACAAAGCAAGACAATTATTCATATACTAAAATGCTCAAGGAGAAAGAAGAAAATGCTTAAAGCCAAATATTTTGTGTTCAAACTGACTCAGCAGCACAAAACTTGAAACAAAAATATCAATTGTGAAATTATATTTCAAGATAGTATATGAATTGTGGTTTGGAGACCTACCTAGATAGGTAATAAAGATTAGATTCAGTTTCGTCATGATATGGAAAAAAAATCTGACATGTAGTGCAATTTTGGCAGTCTTTTCTGGATTCATCTGTCATCTTTGAAAATTTCACTCTAAATCTCCCTTGCCTGCTAAGTGACACTTCATTAATTTGATTTTAGCAAGATGTACATACATAGGAGTATCCCACAGGAACACACATGAGAAATCATGGGCTAAATATACCCAGCTGCCATCCTCAAGCAATACTCTTCGAGAACCACACAAATACCCAAATACCCACATTATGTACTCAATTGAAAATTTGAAATTTAGCAACTCAAGTGAAATACAGCAGGCAAACAGTAATAAACAAAGGTTATTTCTACTATCCCTACTACAACAAGTGAAAAGAAAACTTTCAAAGTAAAAAATTACAAAAAATATTCACTGAATTTAAAATTTATATACAGAACTCAAACAATCTCCTTTCATGAAACAAATACCAACCTACAGAATCTAGAAGAGATCCTACAGGGGCCAAGACCTAATATATATCCTTTAAAAACTGTAAGATCCTAAAGTTGAAGAACAAAACTTCTGTTATAAGTAACCATCTACTCCTACATGGGCAACATGATTACCGTAAGCAAGAACAATATATTATCAGTTTCCAGTGCAATTTAAAGTAAGTGTAAGAATTTCTTAAGAAAAAAAATCATCTCATATAAGAAAAATATTTTGGGAAATGAACTGCACTATAAAAAGAGACAGTGTGCAAATGAAAGAGAGACTAGTGAGGACTTCGGGATTTAACTTGAAATTGCTTGCAGCTGAAATAAATCTAAATAGTCTGTTAGGAGAAAATTTTTTTCTGAATCTGAAGAAACAAAGAATAGAAAATTATGGAAGAATAAGGATTTTAAAAATACACTGGGAATTTTGTTTCCATATTCTACTCTCTCCTTCCAGCCACACACGAAATAACTAACCAATTCAGCAGAAGAAACTTAAGAAAAACAAAATTTTCCCTCACCGACTGCAGAAACACTCAAAAATTGGCAGTTTCAGTGAATCTCCTTTCTGCTTCTCTAGCTGCAAAAAGGTGGGGCAAAAGAGAAGAAAATTCTCTGAAAGGAAATGCAAACTTTTGTTCTGACAGAGGACTATAGACAAAAATACATCTTTCTCAAACCTCAAAACAAAAATTCAGTTATAAAAGTTTCCTAAAATTTGTACTTTTTTTCCCCCAGCCAGAAGTTCCAGAATGAGCATTTTAAATGGGCCCCTTTGATTTACTGCAAAGCACATCAGACCTTTGGCTGAAATATTGCCCATATACACACATCCTTTTTAAGCTCACCTGTTTTTTCTTAACATAATTCTAAGTCTCATGAAGAAAAAATGGCTTTAAATTTTAAACCAATCTTACTGATTCAGAAATATATGATAAAAGCTTGATGTAAATATCAGACATCAGGATTTATTCTTCTCAGGAATTAAAAAAAAAAAATTCTGAATTTATTTTAACATGTCCAATTTTATTTTCAATATTTATCTTCATTTATGTTAATGCCATTTAATACTGATTCAACTGCTATTAATTACAGAAAAGCAAGAGAAAAGCTGACCTTGCACTAGTCACAGACATGAGCAGTGGAGCACAGATTCATGTGCCACTTTTCTTATCAAGATATGGCTCTTTACAGCAGTGTTTTCTTACAGTGGTGTACAAAGACCATTAGCCAGAATGCAAGAATAATTCCGTGATTTTTTTAAAAAAAAAGTGTACCAACATACATCTATCCAAATGTGCAGATGTAGAAATGCACACATGTGTGAATTCAAAAATATAGTGAAAATTCTTCTATTCTTCAGAACAGCATTCTTACATATGAATGGGGGGGGGGGGGGGAAAACATTTAAAAATAACCTTTTCCATATATTTGGGAAGAATTGCAAAACAAAGAATTAAACTCAGTAAGCATCAAAACAAAAATGATTAAAATGCAAATATCTACAATCTGACAACAGTCCAATATATTAATTTGTCAATGCTGCTCTGACTTCTGAGCTTTTTTTTGGTTTTCCCTATAGCCTTAGTTTATGTCATGCACCTGTGCAACAGATGGCAAAGCCGTGGGCCACTGCCTTAAAGACCCAGCACAGGGACCTGCAGCCTTCTCCAGACATCTGTATAACAACCAAGGGAATTTCCACCTAAACCTAGGAACCGATTATCTAACTCTCTGAAAAGGGGCATTATTTAGTATGTTTTCAGTGGAAGATGAATGAAAAATTGTAGATTCACTGACTATACTAGAAAACAAATTGGGATACTTTAACGGTGAAGTTGTTTCTGTGAGTACTTTGGCAAGAGTAATTTCCCAAGGGAAAGCAATTAGAAGCACATGATATAAGATGAACAAGGGCAGGTCCAGACCATGCAAGAGGTAAGAAAAGAATCTAGTAAAGAAACACTGTAACACTTATACTGGCCTCAACCCACCTTTTAATATACTTCTACTTATTTGAATTTCCTTATAATTCATCAAACTTTGAATTATTCTACATCATTTAGAAAACAAAGCAGGAATTTATATCTAATTTTCCATTTTTATAACCTTATCCACAGAACAGACCTAGCCCTTTACTGGGTCTCACCTGTCAAAGTAGCCATATTTCAGCAGCAGCTCAATCCAAGCCTGCTATGATGCCAGATAGTGACTCTGTAGCACATTTTGTATCAAAGTGAAAAAATGCTTGCAGGCTGACAACTTTGTGCTTCTATACTTATAACAGGTGAAAAGGCAGAACAATGAAAAGCTGTTCAAAGAGCAAGGCAGGGATTTACACAGACAGGGGTTTGCTTGCATATGGTATTTACCAGGCAATCTCTCAATAAAATGTAATAAACCAAACATGCCCATTTTTTATTTCTACAACTTGTGAAAGTTAAAGGATTGCTTACTTTGCATCTTCTAGCACCTTCAAAGGATCAGTGTTTGTGGGAACCCAAGAATTTAGCAGCACTGTTAGAAAGCCAAAATCTATGATACTGAGAATTTTAGACCAAAGCTCTGTAGCATTAAAAATAAACATTAATCCCAAAACTCCATTGACAGTTTCTCATTAGAAAAACATAATATTTTTGCCTATTTTCATTTCCCTTCATGTTTCTTCTATGTTTACTGCTCTATATCACATGAAAAAATGTTAAAAAAGAGGCCAGATGAAAAGAAATTTCAATAGTAGAAAAAGTAGCAAATGCACCAGAAAATCTCTCTATTTTTTAAAATTTCCTTTTCATTAAGAGAAAATCCATGGAAATTGGAGGAAAACTAAAGTCAGTTCATATTTTTTAGCTTAAAATACTATTTCTATAAGCATTACTGCAGGCCATAGTAACAAGTTAAACCAATTCAAACTGTGCTGGAGCACCAGTAGAGAACCAAACAAGGGTCAGAAAAACAGCACAATGACTATCATTAAGATTTAATATTCAAAAGAAGACCTACCTTTTTCTCAATGTTGTTTACAATTAGAGACAGAACATCAGACAAAGCTTGTAACATTATTAATGACTAAATAGCTGAAAGGGGAACCTCTGAAATCAGTGACACAGACCTCCAAAAGTGTCTGTAAAAAGGAAACATCAAATTAATTGACCAGTATGTTAAATCATTTTTGTAGAATGTCTCAGGATTTGTGATTTTGCATAACAACATGATAACACCCAGGCAAGATGGAAGAAAAACTGAAAGAAAGTATACAAAGAAGCTTCTTTTACATCACACACTTATATATAATTGATATCAGACACTGTCAGAACAGATTGACAGAAAAAATGGCATACTGCAAAACTGAGTACAGAAAAGATACTTTCTCCTATGATTAGTATTTCTTCTCATAACCAGGTGCTCTCAAGTCCCCAAAACTGAGCACCAGTAAGGTTTTTCTTTATTATTTGCACAAATAATTATCTAATTATTAAGTAATTCACCGACATCCTAGAAATACAGTGCTGTGACATCACCTACAAAATAAAACATTCTACAGGAATGTACTATCTATATCCCATATCCAGCTTATACTGTCTACAATCAAGGTTATCCAAATAAACTTGGTATTAAAAAGCAATCTGCTTAGTGACTCAACAAGCTGGGGGAAGGTGAAGTTTTCTGAGTCACAGAAAAGATTGAACACTGTGCAGGCAGATTTTGTTTTATTAACTAGAACTGTGTAGGATTTAATGATCTGAATGAACCCTCTCTTTATGAAATGAACTCAAAATCTTCCTAAAGCAAGAACATACACACATCTGTCAAATATAAGCAGGAGAGTACACGTACTGCACATATGCACATGGTGCCTGTATTCAGACAAGTAACAAAAAATCCAAAAGCTACATACACGGATGCACGGGGGAGAGGATCCACTTGTGTACTCGTTCTTGCTTGAGATGCAGCAAATCAGAAGAAACAGCAGAAAGAGAGTGTACTTAAAAATATAGCTATTAGAGGGGATGTCCATAACATGGTGCTTTTGCAATCACTTTGGCTTCACTGGATTGAAGCAGGTAGGGAGGAAGATGGTTTCACTGAAGAGTTACAATTCAAGATATTCTAAGAACAGTAGTGTTGTATTCTTCATGGATATAATTTCAATTAACTTGGTGGCTTGGGAAATCCTAAGGCTAAGTGCCAGAATTATTTTTCTGTGTTAATTGAGAAGATGTTAAGAAGAAGTCCGCTTATTTCTAAATTGGACAAAGTCCACACATGCAGGGTCTTCCCCCCTCCCTAAACAAAGGATTTTTCTTTCAGACAAAGTCATAATACAAATAATTTAATGGTTTTAATCAATTATATAGTTACAAAAATTACTTAAAAATTACAGTTCTAAACCTGAAGTTGATGTCAAATTCATGATTTACTGATGAAAGTATATAGAGGACTGCTGCAGCTTTCTTATCAAATCTGAACAATAAACTGCACCTCTTTCCCAAAGAGCAGTTACTCATAATGCAAACACAGCAAAAATACTATGATTTGACATGGAAAGTTGCAGGAACAGGGCAAAAAAACCCATTACCACAAAAAAGAAAATTATGCTGGACCGAGTTCAACTTACTTTACACGTATGCCACAGGATTTATTACCTACTCCCTGTCCTCTGCCTTCAGCTGTTGCTCTGTGCTTGTTCCTAACCAAGGACAAAGAGTAATTCTTCTCCCATTAGCTGTCTCTAACTCACAAGACCATCTTGGAAAAAGTGATCAAAAACAGAATAGAATTTTTGAGCACAGTCATAATCTTCTCTAGTGGCTCAATGCAACAGAGAAATGATATTTCTTTTAACATAGTGTATTTTTGTACCATACAAAACATTCCTTCAGTTCTTTTCACAAGAAAACACTGCATTAAAACCTATCTAATATTTCACACTTAATTGCACAGCAATTCCCACAATAAGGGATAGTGAACATCCATAATAAAGCCTGCATCACCTGGGACCATGAAAGTTTACCTACATTTCTCCAGATTCCTTAACAGGCTAACTTTGGCTGTGCTAACTCCAACCATATTACAGCCATTCAGAGTTTGTTATTACTTAACTTTTGCCTGAAATGCCAACAGCTTTTGACATACAACTTCTGTCACTTCTGAGAGACCTATGAGGAAGTAAACACCTTTGACCCAACCATATTAAACAAAAGATGTAAGAATAAACAGAAAAAAATATGTTTATGTTAAAATACATTAACAAAGACTACTGACATTATCATAATGTTCATTAGCTTAACATTTCCAAAGAAAATTCATATAAAATCAATAGAAGTTGAGACAGATACAAAATATTATTAAAGATATGGCAAAACTCTTACATGAAAATATAATTTAAAAGTATGGATGAAAGAGATTATTAATCCTCTTCTTCTTCCAGGTCAAAGATTAATAATGAGCAATAACACTAGCTGCCTTCCTCCCTGCAAATTACTCTTGCACTAGCTATAGATTTAATCCAGGTTGATTAGATCATTTAAACAAGGTAGATATTATGCTGCAAATTCCTGCCACTCTGAGTTGTATCAATATCAGCAATTTTGGTAAATAAATCAGCATGGAAAATGTGCCAGGAAATATGCAAATCACTACTACTTCTACTTATGGTATTACAATAGCTATAAGCATACAGACAGACACACACCATAGGTTTATCTGATGGTATCATTTTCTTTCATAGTGCAGACAGATGAACCAAGTCACACAAAATCACAGCACCCATTAGCATTTTGCAGTGCTATCTTTTTTTAAATTATGTGCATGGAACAAGTAATAGCAGTGAAAGCACTATTCCTATCAGAGTAAAAAAAAAAGTGATGTGAGTATGCACCCATTTTTCTTTAGGGAAAAAGTTACTATTTATGTTGGAGAAGTATAGCAGCCTAGCAGTTCTTTCACACCTCAGAGAAAGAGAACCACATTGTAAGAAAAGCTTTGCTGAAGCTTCTCCCCACATTGAGCAAACCAGTCCTTTGTGCTCCACAGGTATCATGTTAAGCACCTGCTGCAAGCTCAGGCTGAGCAGCTCTGATTGATGCCTCTGGAGAGCACACTCCCAAGCATGGATGGCGCTACAAAATGTGCCATTGCATTGCTTGTGGGTTGCTCCAAGGCACATTTTCAACACTCAAAATCCCAACTATTTCTCTTGATGAGCCTGGTTTACAATAAATGAAATAGAAAAACAATACAGGCAGAACAAATGATGAATGAGAGCAATTATTACTAAGCAAAAAATGATGACTCAGATTAGGCTTGTTGATGAATGACAAAAGCTTGATAATGGAACTCATTGTGTCTTCACTTTGTTCAGTGAATTTGTAGCAGTTGTGGGGCTGTTCGGCCCAAATCAATTTGTTAGGAAATTAACTTTAATTATTTGTTTAAAATCAATGGAAATTCAAAGCTGATTCTAACAGCTTTTCAGTATGCTAATTAGAAAAAGATGAAAACCTCTATACTGCTAATAGGTCTACCAACTCTCAAATCCGAAATGTAAAGAGAGATTTTAAAAGTATGTATTTCTGGATGCCCCAAACAACTTCTGTGTGAGACACTGGGATATGCAAAAGAATTACACAACCATCCACAAACACAAGGTATCATTAATAGAAACAATACATTGTCAAGGCCAGGATCAAGCAGAAATTGTCAAAGCCAATTATCTGCCAATAAAAGGGCTCAATCAGAAAACTTTGGAGAAGCAGACCTTAAAAGCATAACTCCAGCAGGTCAACTAAGACACAAAGTAGAATTAATTTCAAAAAGTATGAGTAACTCACTGAAAATGTCCCTTGAAAACAGTGAGACTTGCATCAGGTGCTGAGAGAAAGTTGTAGCCACCCCAAAACCACACCAAATCATGAAACAGCACACCATAAAAGACTGATTTTTTTTTTTTCCTGCCAATTAACATCTGTTAGCCAAGGAGGCTCTTAAAACCCATTTTGTGCACCTATTATTTTTCTGTGCTCTGGATCCAGGTATATCCACCAATATTGTCTTACATAACATTCATCTTTCACCCTGTCCTGTTTCACCTAAAAACTCCTACTTGTAATAACGCTAAGCCTCACCTCTGAAGTAATACTTAACTTCCTAAAGGACAGCAGCTTTGGAAATGAGTACTGCAGGGGTTGCAAAAAAGTTGAGTTGAAACATAAAAGACCACGGATCTTTTTCTTGTGCTACTTGGCACCAATGCAAAATTAACACATAGTTCTCTTCCTGGGAATATGAATAAGCAAAGTTAAAGGACAGAAAATCTTTGCCAAAGCATCCTCTCTATTTAACTTCTGTTCAAGTTTGTAATGGAAGTAAGTTTGCTGAAAAAAAAATCCATCGTTCAAACTACTAGAGTTTGCATGAAGCCTCCACCCATCACACTGAAGGAAAAAAAAAAAGGCACTGCGAAGAAACTAGTAAAAATCTTTTCTTTACCTTCCTTCAATTTCCAATAACAATAACCTCTTCATTACAAAAATCCTTTTTAGATTTTATCAATTGAAAAATATCCCTCTTCCTCTGCCACCCTGCCTCTGTCATTTTCTCCATCTCATAATGCAGCTATTCTACATGATTCCTAGCTATCCTGTGATTATTTTAAGATCTATGAAAACTGAGTTGTACTGAGAAGCAGTCCACTTGAGAGATCTGGTTTTTGCTGTCTACTATTTCCTATGTGTCTTTTCATCGTTCACAGAATTAGGACTGCAGGATTAGATCACGAATATATAAGTAGATTTGAAATAAGTAGTTAATATCATGCCTCTATCCATGCAGAGTCACTGCACTTTTCATATCTGCACATATAGAGGAAAATACGTGTTGAAAGATTTAGTGTTGCCAGATATCATTGTCTGTCTTTGCCTTCTGTTGAATTTTGCTTATAAGGCTCCTGCTCTGTCACAGATTAGTAGAAAAGCACATAACAGATCAGTGGGCAAGAGGTTTGTGCCTAAGAAAGTAACAGTACTTCAAAAGTATTCATCAGATTTTATGCTACCCTGGAGAAGAATTTCACAGGGTTTGGATTGTTTGCCACCTGTTCCTTTATGCATTATTTCAAAGAGAATATCAAAAATAATCTAAATGACCAATTTTGTGATTTGAGCTTTGTAGGTCATTTATCTCTGAAGATTTGCGATACTTTGGCAATAGTAACTACCACATTTTTATTATCAAATGCATGATATAAGGAAATTTTGATTTCAATACAAAGTTTCAAGTACTAAGCACCACAGAAGATATTTTCACTCAATATCTGCATTTCCCAACTGATTTCACAGGAGCAGTGAGTGGCCAAAATCTTGTGACTTTTTAGAAAGATTAAAATAACAGCAACAAATCAAGTAACAGTCTGGTAAGCCAACTATCTGCTCAGGATTTTGTGAGGACATTACTACGTATTTTTCAGAATTTTACCTGCACACTTATTTACTTCATTTATCTGATTCCAGGACATGATATTTTTGCTATAGACGTTACTCAGAGAGGTATAAAAAAAAGAAAATGAGTGATAAATATATTCTATTTTCTCTACTCTTTGATATCATGTTCTTTCACTCCTGCTTCATGAGTTACAAAGTAACTTTTTTGAAGGCAAGAAATGAAACATCTACTATTTTTAAAAGTTTCCTGAAAAAGGACACTGCTCGCGAGTATTCAAATAGTATAGATAGTCCAGCACATATGAATTTAGACTTTACGATTAATGGGACTTGGAAACCTAATTGCAGTAATTAGAGAACAGTAGGATGGTATTATTCTCCTGGAAGCTGCCACCATTTGTGGGTCATGATTGTAACAGGAAAAGGCTAGGGCAGTATGAAATATTACACATTTATTGATACCTTTTGGTTCATCAACCCACTATGAATAAGACATGTAGAAGTAACACTTATTCAGTAACCACTATAACTTGAAATAAAGTTACTGACCAAAGGGAAATTTCGACTTGGGAAGAAAAATCCTTTAGCTTTCAGTCCTAGTTCTCTAGAACCAAGTATTCTTTAGATAAAAGTGCCTGAAGAAAGATAGGAACACTACAAGAGTAATTCCAGCACTCATATTTTGATCTGTCTATAGGAAATTAAGATACAGGAGTTAGAAACCAAGGATTCAATCTTGAACTGATCAGCACAGCAGGAGTTGGGATGCCTCAGTTTGTTCTGTTTCAAAGTTTAGTTCCAGAAATTATGTGGCAGTCAAGAATTTAGTAGAGCCAGAGAAATCTAATTACTGTGTTGGGAAGAGAGGGAGACATGAAGTAAAAACATTTGAAAGTCCAGTTGATCAAGGAATTAATCGTGACTTCCAGGACTGGTGTAAAATAGTGAGAATTTGTAATTCTAACCAGTTGACAATTAGCTCACCTTTGTGGAAGTGTGCTTTTGTATCTGTATGCCAGGACCCTTGCTTAGTGACTCTGGATACCGAGCTAAGCTTGCTATTCTGGAGAAGGCAGTCACCTAAAAATCACAATGGAAATTGGTTCCTTAGTCAGCGTATTAGTATGCTAAATCTGAAGCACGGCCACATAACCAGTCTTTCACACAGGCTTTGGAAATAACCTAGGCTATTAAGAGTTCAATCATGCTGCCCAGAAGCTGAAATTCGGACATGACTAGATATGGTTAAATTCAGAGCTAACTCTGCTCAAAAAATCAGAGATTATATAGAAATAAATTCAGGAAATCAATTGGCAATCAAGGTAAAATGGAAAGGGTGTGCAGGCAGTTCCATTTCAAGGAGAGAATGAAGAGTCATCTTGTTCAATAATGTTTCTGTTTTTCTTTTACCATAGGAGTCTTAACCTCGAAGCTGACTGAACACCTCATTATATTTTCACTTTATTATTATGGCCTGACATCTTTGATCATTAAAAAACATTTATCATTATGAATTGTGAAATGATGCAAAATGAAGCAATGATCCATTTCCAACTTGATAACCAGAACAGCTGGAAGAAGTAATGACAACCAGACTGCTGTTAAAATGCCTGAGTCTTTCATGCTCAAAGAAGAATGTTATTCCCTCTAACTGGGCTTTCCATTATTCTCTTTGGGTAGTTAGGGATGAGCACTCAACAGTGCACTGGATTCACTTATAAAATGTAAAGCAGCCAAAACATGAAGTTGCTACTTAGTCCTACTCTTCATCACACATTCTGTTACCTCCCTGCTCTTCTTTCAAAAACGAGACAAAAGCAAAAGTACAGATTTTTCAGTACTTTGATACTTAAGCTTATTTATAAAATTGAAATGTGTGCATCAGAGTTCATACATCCAACTGGAGAAAAGCAAAGGAAGTTTCCTTCTTCAGGGAAAGAAATGTGTTCAAAGATACAACATTCAAATTCTGACACACCTCCCAGCATTGAAAGTACTGTGGAAAAACTGTGCATTCCCTATACTGCTTTTTAACATGAACTTTCCTATGTACTATATTGCTTTTGAACATGAGCTTTCCCTCATCCTCACCTATCTCTTCTTTCTTCTTCTACCCTCCCAAATCAGTAACAAGATCCATAAAAAGAAGAAGTTATGTAACTTTTTTAACTAGGTGGGCTTTTTTAAATCAGATATATTTTAATAGACAATGAGAACAAATTAAAATAAGCATTCACTTTCCATTCTTCTTGTGCATGTACAAGAGTAGGTTATTTTTCCCACATTCATTCTAATTCTAATTAAGTCCTCTCAAAATCCTTGATTCCTTATCATTCATTTTGTTTCCAAGCTTCCTAAGTAGAACACTTAATTCAAGTGACACCCATGTGTCTCAGTTGTTTTAATTTTTACTGCTTTTTGACACAAGCAGTACTGGATTATAAATGTATAAAGCTACATAAAGGCATAGAACATATTTCTCTTTTTTGCATATTTTATCAGCATTTCATTTAAAGCTATGGAGCATTAGCATCTACATTAATTTTCAATGAATGTAAAGCTATTGCCAAGAAAGTAGCATTTCTAGCAACTCAACAGGACATGATTTTCTCAATATCTAAAAAGCTTCTATATCTTTTAGCTTTTATCAGTATACTAGAGGTTTTTCGTCTACGTTTTTCTTTCAAGACCATGCTGCAGTCATCATCACCTGTGACATATCACCTCAAAGCATAAATCTCTACTGAAATCTAAGTAACATTGTCAAGAGTAAACAAAGAAACTTCCAAAGCATGTTCCTTACACTAGGATCTATCCAGTGTTCCTTTTACAGGGTGTCATCCTGCAGGAAGGCAGCCACTAGCAATTTTGCTAGTTAAATGAGAAATGTAGTGCCTGCAGTTCATAGAGGGAGAAGAACATACGTGCTTTTGTGCTTCTTCTTAACATTACAAAATATGCCGAGGAAGGAAGGAGTTATTTTGTCAAGGACACATTACAACCCATCTTTTCACAAACCTTAAACATTATGTTCCAGACCAGTTGACAGCATTTTCAGGCTAGGAATGGGAAATTCTTCCCAGGATGAGACTTCTAGAACTACCAAGCCATCCAAACAGGATTGCCTATCTTGACTAGAGACTACAACTTGGTCAGCACAGACAGGTGATAAAAGAAATTATTATACAATTCCTTGGTTTCTGACAGGAGACCACAAGCGGGATACTCTAAAGGAAACATTCCTGAAATAAAACATATTGAAGGAACTGATAAAAATAGTTTTTTCTTCAGATACATTACTCTTTTCTAATGGCAAGGGCATCATATAGTAAGTTTAGACTAGTCTTAACTTGGGAAAACAGTATATGAGACATCAAAACTGCAAGATCTACAAAAATTACTATAGAAAATGCTTTTTCCAAAATGCTTACTCAAAGATCTTATTCCACCTACTCAAAGATCAAGATGTGGAGACTGCATTCTGCAGATGCAGTATTTCCTTACTTGTTTATGTATTTACTTTAAGCTCGAGATGGTTTTCACATTTCATCTTCTACCTCCTCAAAAAAATACCCCACATTTTAATAACTATGCTCATAGAGAAGTTTCCAGAATACTTCGTCCAATTTTTTTTTTTTTTGTCAAGTCATGGGTGCTCTTCAGGACAGATTATCATAGTCACTGAAACACTGATGGTGTTACCAGGTATGGTAAGTCAACCACTTCCTTGGGCAGCCTATTCTCTGACAGCTGCAGCTCCCAGCCAGTTTCACCACTCTGAGGGCTTCCCAGCTCAGGAAACCTCTCCACAGGCAAGTGATCCATCACTCAGTTGCAGGACTGGCTGGTGCTGGAGCAGTTCAACTGGGTGAATGAAGGTATTGGCAAAGCATCTTTCTGAACCAGCAAATACTTCAGCATATTCTAGTTTTTAATGTAACATGTCAAAATAATATACAAATGAACACACAATGGGAATGTTATTTGCTGGACTTAAAGAATTTCAAAATAATTATTAAACTCCAGTAATTGAGGTAACTGGAAAATAAAAAGGTCAACTTTTTAATTTAATCTTCTATATATGATATTGGTGCTCCTCATTTCAGAGGAAAGAATCCACCCAAAACTGCTATCCAGATACTCAAGTTCTGTCAGTCATTAGAAGTAGAGAAGGCACTTTACTTGCTGACAAAGTCATTCAACTTTTATGGCAGAGACACAAAATACAGGACTGTTGTCACTATGTTATTTCTTCCCTATGATTCAAGCTAGTTTATAAGCTACTTAGATCAGGATTTGTAGCTTTAATAACAAATGTCAGACAGAATTATAGTCTGACATACAAATGTTAATATAACAACAATTGACCCTGTAGGCATCTACAAATTCTGATCTATCAATGGCTGTCAGTACTAACAGCAGACTTGGCATAAGTAATTTTTTACAATTTTTCCAGCAGGTTAGAAAATATTGCTTTTCCCCATTCTCTTCTTTTTTTAAGCTCTAGGTTCCCTCATCCTATTCACACATAATTTTAGAAAGCATCTGCAGGGATTTCTTCTAGAATTTCTAAGCCTCCTTATTCCCATGGGTAAGTTTCATCCAATTTTGCACGGAAGTCTGTCTATGAGTTGTTCTATACTGAGGTTTTATGTAGCCACATATCTCTAAGGCAATGCTCACAAACAGAAAGCAAATTCTTCTCGACAAGTACAGGTGATAGTTTAAACAAAAGACTAAAATACTTGCCAAACTAAAGTACCAGCCTTGCTGGATTAAAACCAGAAAAATCTAAGAGTAATGAATTTGCCCAACAGAATTTAAAAGGTCATGCTTATGAGCACGTCACAACGTCTGTAAGCTTCCTGCAGGTCTAATACAATTGTTTAAACTGTTTTTCCCCTCCATCTAAAAAGACAGTAGAAATTCCTCATCAAGTTGAAAAATCAACTTGAGGCTTTCCTGTGTGAAGAGGAAAATAGCTTTGAAAATTACCAGAGCGTGTTTCAATCAAAATAAATTCTTCAAAAGCCAGACTAGCAGATATGGTTGATAAACCCCTTATATCTCAATAGAAGAATACCTTTGCTGTGAGCATTTCAGACCAAAAATTCCTATTATTCTTGAAGATGGTTTTGCATTATTTTTATATTTAAGAATAAAAAATTACTTTAGAGGACTGGTAGCATCAGAAAAACAAAGCTATTTCAAGTGCAAAGTTTTTATAGGATAATATACTTCTACTGCACTTCACACTATATTTCTTTTACTTTCTGGATGTGTAGAAAAGGTTATACTTTTTCCATTAAATACATTCTCTCTCAGTGACAAAGCGTTAAGAATGAAGAACGAATTTTTCATGCGAAAACACGGCTTAGGCTATGACAGGGTCAAACTCTTCCCCTTGAGCCCTGCCTTTGTACCTTAAAATTTTCCTCGAAGCTCTATCCCTTGGAGTCAAATTGTGCAGAAATATTCAAACTGCTCGTCAAATGTTCTTCCCTGATGAATGTTGAGAAATTTCTAGTCATATGTGCAGCAAGAGAACCAAACATCTTTAAATGCTCTACAATAGCTATCAAAAAAAACTCTTGTTTTGTCATTATTTTTTTACTGATATGTTTTGAAAGCCTCAAAAAAGGTTCAACTATCCCAACAAGTACCTAATTTTCTTAAAAGCATCTGAAGGGAAAAAAAAAATCACAAACCTTTTAGCTAAATCGCTGGGGTTTTTTCAGTGCCAAAGATCCAGAGGAGATATTTAGATATATCAGACACAAAAAGATAAACCAATCTTGCTTCAGGCTTTGGACAGCTTCCAAATTTTTTCCCCCTAATATATATATTTTTAAATAGATTTGAAGTCAAGCCTGCCTCCTAGCAGGAACAATTCAAGATCTGTATTACTTATTAAAGACATTGCAATTACTAAAAACTATCTAAGAGGTGAATGATGGGCTTTAGACCACTTCATAAAACACAAATATATTCCCCACTGGTGATTTCAGCAGTGAGCCCAAGGACTCCATTTTCCAATGATCTGGGTACCAGTTCTTTTCCAGATCAGCAGAAAATATCTTTCTCATGTAATAAAGCATTTTTTTCCAGCTATGTTTCTAGACAATCTTCTCCGGCTCAAAATTTAGAAAAAGGTTTTCATCCTCATCCTGCTTAGTCTGGCCGCTTCGTAAAGACATTTTGTCCAAACTTCTGCATCCTTCTTTTTCTTAGCCCTACTGATTCAGAACACTTGCCCTCCTTTTGTAGTTTCCAATTCATTTCTTTTGCAAGTTGTCATTCACCTACACAGTGTTCACCTCACTTTACCCTCAGTACAAGCAGCCACTCCTGCAACACAACCAGTTTGCTGGACTGCAGCCTCCAGTGTTTGTTTCACATTGCCTTCCCAGCTCTCAAGGCACACCCTAAAGCTGTCCTGTGAAGTCCATCCTGTGAGTACAACGATGATGAAAGAGTCAAGTATATAATATTGTGTTACTCTATCACCAACAATGGCTATGTGTTACTCTATCATCAATAATGGATCACAAAGTGCACAGAAATTACTATTTTGTGGAGTTGTTGGAAAGCACTTAATGATTCTGGCTCAGCACCATCATTTCAATATCTCCTCCCTTTCTTCCATGTTTTGAATTCTTTTGTTTCTACCTTCAGCTCCAGAAAAAGAAAACTAATTTGAGATTCCCTAGAGCCAAGGGAAAGGCTTTCACAGCTTAGTACCCTTCCAATCAGTAGAGATAAGTGGTATGATCTCATTTGTCATACATGAATTCAAATTTTGAAGTTATCAGGTAATAACGCAAACCTCAGAAAACACAGAGAAGAGGAAACAAAAAACAATATGAAAATTATTAATAGCTTTCATCCAAGGTGCCAGAACATTTCATGGTTCAATCTAATTCAGCAGAACTTTTGAAAATTCAGCACTTTAAAAGGTAGTAAAATATTTAATGGTAATTGAAAACTTGTCTACCTCTGTGAGGCCAGCATAGGTGGATTCCTAATCAGTTTACTGAACTAAATCACTTTTAAGGGTAAGTGCAAAAACCTTTTTACACTTCTTGTAAATTTATGTAAGGAAAGAAAGCTTTTTAAAATGCACTGTAAGGACATAACAAATACTTTTGATTATACTTCTGTCTGTGCTGTGGATTGAGTGCACAACCCTTAGTACTATGTATAAACAAATTTTTAAAGCTTTGGCATGAAGGTACACAGCAGCTCCACTTGTTCACAACAAAGGTTATGATGCTCAAGAATTGTGTATCCCAGATTCCTTTCTGTTTCTTATAAGATCTGACGCACTCTAGTGAGAAATGCCATAGGAAAGTCTGTATCTAGAAGAGGTGAAGAGGAAAGTCAGCTTTTGGACTTTTAGAAGACAATTCTCTGAAACTGAATTTCTTCCCATAGTTTGAATTTCTGTCTTGAGCAAAGATGAAGCAAAAAAAGAGAAATGGCAAAAAAAAAAAGGAGAAAAGATGGCATTTGGAAGTAAGATAATTGTAGAAGTTGTAGAAGGAATAGATTAACTTCTGTCATTAATACACAAAAAAGCGCATACAGAAAACTGAATTCCTTCTAGTGGAGTGGGAAGGGTATCAATGTGTAAATGAAATCACTCAGCCTGTACAGCACAAGCTGCAGCAGTTTTAAACACCAGCTGTAAATAAACAAGAGTTTTCCTACTGGTTTAGTGACAAACATAAGTACTAGGTTAGCAGTATGAAGAAATTGGATAACCTGGTAATGGCAGGACAATCTGAAATGTCAGGAAACAATGTGCTACATATTCCAACAATTTAAACCACTGTGGGGTATCACATTCACTGCTGTAAAAACAATTTTCATAGATGTAATTCCTCTGTCTTCCACTTGATTTGTAAAGAAATTCTGACATGACAAATTGATTCTTTTTCATTCTCTCCACGGCAGAGATTTCCTTCCTACCTTCTTTTATTTTTGCTCTCATTATCCTGTATGATAGAGATTTGCTGATAACCAGCATAACTATTTTTAAAAGTCTTTGAGAAAAAAAATTAATCTGAATTCAATTATTACGTATTCAATTCAAAACACAATATTTTGAGATAAAAAAGGAACACTTCAAATACCAACTAATGTCTTCTTTACAAAAGAAAGTTTCAGCCACCATATTATTTTGCATTAAGAAGTTTTTGGAGTTTTTAAATAAGGTATTTTATTCAAGACAACTTTTTTTGAAAATTATCAATTTAAAAGAAAAAAATAATTTGAGTAGTTTAAAATAGTTTAAAGAAGGAATTGACACATTATGTCTCAACTCAGGTATGAGTTGTCTCAACTCAAATGTTTTGGCTGACCCTGAAACGATCTTTTCCTTTCCATTAGTTTGCAGTTCTGCCTTCAAACTGAATGTATTTTTTCCTTCCTCTTCCACTATATTGTGCTTATCTGATTTTCCAACCTGCAGCAGGGGACCTATCCAGAGAATATTTATTTGAGCAAGCTATTACACAAAGAGAAGAAAATGGTAAAAAGATGAAATAACACCAGACAACAAAATTATGTTGTTATTCCTGCCCAGGGATTTTTAAATTTCATATCAATACTTCCTTAAATGTAGTAATTATCTCTCTCAGATAATTATGGGAATGCTACATCTAAATAAATTTTAAAATCTGCTTCTATTGTATTGAAGCATGGTAGTAGATGCTCTTTACTTGATAGATTAAATTTCCTGACCAGAAAGTGGTTCCACCATATTTCTCATGCACATTTCCTGTACAGACGAGTTTCAGCAGGCTTGACATATTGTCAGTGTACTGCAATCACTGTGCACTCATGGTAGAGTTGATTTGCATACATAGACAATTCCAAAATTATTTTCAGAAAAAGTAGCAGACAACATGAAACCTGTGGACCTGATATTGCTGCTTATGAGGAATCACACTTTTAGTGGGATTGGTTAAAAATCATACAGAATGATTTTGGTAGATGCATTCTACAGCACAGTCCATTACAATCAAGGTCATACCCTTGATTGTTCTCATTACTGAACCATAATTCCAAGAGCAAAAATACTGTCTGAAAGAAGGGCTGGAGGGGCAGGTAGTCTGACAGACAATAAAGCTTCTATATGGCCAGGGCAGCTGAAGAACATTAAACAGTGTTAAAGCCAGACAAGAAGGACTATGAAACCAACTTAATGTAAAGTTGTGCGCTTAATGCAAAAAGCAAGAAAGGGAATGTGGGATTTATATGAGAGAGCAAAATATATAGCAGTTTATAAATTATACAAGGGTAAGGACCAATCTTACTATTTTCAAAAACTGAGATGAACTTAACATACTAAACTGTAACTGTGATCTGAAAATAAAAATTCAGGAAGAAACTGCTGAAAAAGTACTGAATAAGCCATCAACAAACCAATAGCATTCAGCCAAGCAGAGAAAGTCACCCAGTTCCAATTGTAACTCTCACTGTACGGATTACAATCTGTCATGGTAGGGAATTCAAAATTATGCTAGAAAAACCCCTAGACAGAAAATTTGTGAAGCCCAGAAGTCAAAGTCCATACAAAGAACACATGGAACTACACATGCTACGAACAATGCCAACAAAACTAATGCTTTTCTGTGCAAAAGGAGACAACCAACCCACTCACCTTGTGCTTGATAAACATTATTCCCACCCCCATCACTTAGACATGAGAGCCCTAAACCAGCATGTGTCATCAAACCTCTTTTCATTCATCTTCCAAGGATTATCTACCTCCTCCTCTAAATCTGTTTTCTCATCTCTCAGTCTTGCCAACAGTCACACAAAAGATATTTCTTATCTACTTCATGAATCTCAATCATTTTATGGTAAATATACTGTTTTAATTTTATTTTAAATTACATCTTTTCAGTAATTTCAAGTCGCACAATTTCCCACAAAAGGAACATTTTTTTGTATTATGGTATCTTGGTAATTGTAACTGCACAAGGACCAATAGCCTGCCAGTCAAATGCACAGGATAAAATTTTATTGTGCTTATGGTTAAAATTATGAAATCAAGATCTATTTTGTAATAGGTCATGACCCTGCCTGTCACTTTTATAACTAAAGCAAGACTCAGGTCCACTGTACACTCCAAAACATTGAGCCAAGTCATGGAAACCAATCAGCTTGACAGAGCAGGAAAAAATTAACAATTTGCAAAACACTGTGCTCCAACTTGGAAACATGGAAATATCAACTTGATTAACTGATAATGTTTTTAGGTAAAAAATCTCAACCATGTTATACAGATGTCTGTATGTCTTTATGTCATAAAGTTGACATAAATCTTGGAGGGTGGGAGACATAACGAAAGAGCTCTTGCTCCAAGGGTACAACACATCACTGGATGCATCCTGGGCATGGAGAAAAATCCTTTTCTGGAGCCCTGCACTAAAAAATCTTATCCACCTGATCCCACAAGAAATGAAAGTCTTAAAGTGAAATATTTTTGCTTAAAATTTCTGTATATAAAGACATTGTTTAAAAAAATTCTACCAATCTGTGTTTTTTCATCGTGTTTACCTTCATGATAAAGCAACCTGGTGGTCTCAGGAGACAGAGCAAAAAGTCCTAAAATCCATGATATTTTTCTACATATCAATCTGCTGCATAGGGCATACATTTTTGTGATGTTTCCGAGCTTCTCTTAAGCATTCCTTGTCCCCAACGTCAAAACAGCTTTAATTCCTAAGGATACTTCAGATAATATGAATCATTCCCCTTTTATTTATATTTCTTTACTTAAAAAGAGGGGAAAACATATTTTTTTTAATAATTTGCTTATTTTTCCAATAGGAATACATTCAGCCACTGTCAAAATACTACAGCAAACAGAACCCTCCAAAAGAATTGTATGGTCAAGAGTAGAAGAGGGGTAAGATTAGAGATGACAATCTCTCCTCTCAGTCTCCACTGCAACTTTTACTGCCATATCCTGGCCAAAGTACCATATTCTGAGTCACTTTAGTTTCTGTATGTATACACCTGGGAAAACTGTAATGATAGACATAAATTTCTATCAATCAGTCTAGACACATTAAAAAATAGAACTCCAAACATACACAGCATATAGTAATTTCATATAAATATAGTTCATGGAAAATCACACACAAAATCCATTTGTAATTAAAATTCTTCAAAATTGCCTAATGTATCCTGTGGTACACCTAGAGAAAAAAAAGAAAAAAAAAAAAAGTCCTGTATGAGAACCTTTAAAATAGATTTTCCTCTTTGAGAGAGGGAAACAAAATTGAGCTATATTTCCTACACGCCAGAATCAAAAACTGATGTACATCTTCCTTACTTCTATTCAGGTTTCATGCCTTATCATTCCCAGGTGTACTAAATCTTAAGTTACAGAAATTACTATTTCCCCACTTTTCCTACCAATGCTCTGTTATTTTTGCCCTAGTCCATCAGCTCATAAAGGCAATTGTCACTTTCAAGGTTGAGATTGTACTTCTAATATTTTTCTTTCTGAAGTCCATTAGAAAATCACAAATATACTAATTGTGTTCAAAAGGTCAACTTCTAAACCAAAATTGAGGGAAGGCAGCAAATTTTCTAGTAGATACTAACACTTTAAGAAGGAAAAAGTTATTACTGTTTCCCAAGACTTAGGGAAAAAATTCAGTCTGTAACTGAAATCCCAATGGTCTCAGTGGGATTCCAGGCAAGTCCCATGGATGCAAAAGGTTTAACACGGAAAACACAAGACTCCTGGTTCCTAACATGTTATAAGGTAGACAAATGTATGTCATACATGCAGTGTGACATCTATGTGACACCTGTGTTTTGTACCTTATAGTACAAAGAATATTATGGTCATTCAACCTCTTCCAGATCAACAAAATGCAGACAGAGAAGCAAACTCCTAATAACTGGCTTTACAGGTAATCATCCTTAGATGTTTGCAGCACACAACCTATGATAAAACTCATTAATTCCATTCAGTGAAGACATGCTCTGTGAAACAAGGACACACCAATGTCAAAAAATCCCCAAGAAAAAGACTGTTAAAATATAAGTTCTAGCACTCTTTTCTGAGTAAACAGCTAGCAGAAGATAAGCCTCTGAAGAGATGAGCACTGTGACAAGATTCAGAGAAATGTGACATTTGAATGTCTTCTCAAAGTTCATTCAGACTATGCAAACCCCTTCTATTTAAACAGTTTGTTACAAAGCGAACTTCACCACAGACAAGGTGTCTGGCAAACAAGACCTTCCATTTTCTTTGCCTAAAATTAATTAGATTTTAGTAGCAAATAAATTGCAGTGAGCACTTTAAAAATTCTGGGGACTCTCACTAATCATTGAATCCTAAATAAAAGATATGAAAGAAAAAAATTCTCTCTCAAAATATTTATGAGCTAGTTTTTTTCCAACTGGAAATCAAGTTTAGAGTACATGTCTAAAAGCAGTTGCATTGCTTAGTTGAGTAAAACAACCTGTAGTTTTTGGTAAAGAGAATAAAGACATTGAGGCATGTCAGTATTATATATTAGTATCTGTGACTAGCAATAGCTAAAAATAACTCTTCTAACTGAACACTGACTCTGATAGCAATACATTCAATTGTCTTTCCAACTCATTTTTTCCTGTACCTGGAGAGCCACCCAAATCAGAACTGTGAAAAAATCTATGTTGTCAGGGTCTTTGTTTTTTAATAAAAGATCATACCTGTTCTGGTTGCAGCTGAGATAGAGTCAATTTTCTTCCTAGTGGCAGGGAGAGTGCTGGGCATTTTGCACTTTGTATGAGAGTATTGCTGAAAACACAGATGTTTTAGTTGTTGCTTAAGAGTGCTCACCTTACATCAAGGACTTTTCAGTCTCCTAATGTAAAAAAACTGGGAGGGAGAATAGTGAGGCAGCTGATTCAAACTACCCAAAGGCTAAGCCATAACACAGAACAGCACGCCTGGTATATCAGCTTGGAGGAGTTGGCTGGAAGATGCTGATTGGTGCTTGGGAACAAGCTGAGCCTCAGTCAGTAGGTGATGAGCAACTTGTGCATCACTTGTCTTTTTTGGGTTTTATTTTTCTCTTTGCCTCTTTTTGTTTCTCTTTTCATTACTAGTATTAATATAATTATATTTTATCATAGTTTGATTACTAAAATGTTTCTTATCCCACACTTTTTACCTTTTTCCAATTCTCATCCCTGTCCCACTACAGGGCTGGGGTGTGAGCAAGGAGCTGTACGGTGCGCAGTCACCAACTGGGGTTCAACCAGGACTGATCGCAAAGGGTAAATTTTTGACAGAGGTCAGTAGCTAGGAACAAGCAGGTAGAGAAAGCAGCAGTAAATAAAGGTTTGATTGATTGATGAAGGCCCACATGAACATCATCCAATGCAGCTGAATAAAAAACTACAAGACACAGACTGGAACTCAATTGAATATTCTAGAATTTCTTTACTAGAAATGTAATGGGGTTTTTTTGTATGTTTTAGAAATTTTGATAGAAGCATAGAACAGTTTGTGTTGGAAGGAAACTTCCATGATCATCTGGTCCATTACTCTGGAAGCCCTAAAGCAAGGAATGTTTGGTACTGCCTTTGTTTAAAGAGAGAAGACTGTGGTCAACACCATGCCTTTAATCAATATTATGAAAAACAAATCCATAAAACTATAAATTATTCATTATGGTTTCCCATTTCCTGAGCTTTTTATCTCTTTCAAAAGCCTGAAGCTGCATTTATACACATCCTTTACCTCTTATAAAACCTGCTTCCAGTTTAGGATAAATCACAAACAGCCAAAATATGAAATAAGACCTTTTAAACAACCAACAGCTAAAAAGTTAGTAGAAAATTCGTTAAGTGAATCATGGTTCAGTCTGTCTCTTCATTCCTTAAGCTAAGGCAGAACAAGATGATAAGCATCTTTTCTTCTCTCCTATTATTATGGATATTGCTACAATATTTAACTTTTTGCTAGCCAAACACTGTATTTGTGTAAGAAGATCTACAGCATAAATCAGATTTGCCATGCTACATGTTTATGGTTTGGTTTTGGGTTGTTTGTTTTTATTCTTAAGCAAGTTAAATTCTATGGTGAAAAAAATTCTACACAGGTGCTTTTAAAGCAGAAAAAAAAATCAAACTGAGCTGTGAAATCCACAACAAAGGTAACTAAAAACACTTGAGCTTCATACTTGAGAGGAACATTACATCTCCTAAAACAGCAGCTACCAAGTTTCAGACGCTAGACCAAATACTCACGTGTCCAAAAAGTGAAAGTCAGGCACCTATTTCTACAATCTGTCACATTGCAATACCATTAATTACTGCTCATTTGCATAAATATTCCTCATTAAACTAGAAAGTGCATTCACTGTACTTGCCCATCATTAATCATCTATCCAAAGGAAGATGATTACAAATCCCATGTTACCATCTTATTGAAAAACACAAACTGAATGGATGTATGGTTAACTGTCAATGCCCATCCTCACTAACAACATGAGAAGCAACAAACAAGTAACAGTTTAAGGCATTATCAATCACACAATCCCATATATACACTCTTGGAGAGAGGGAAATGGCTTTTTCCCTAAGGTGAAATTTCAAAGATGGAGCAGTCCTTACCAATTATTAATCAGGCAGTATAAAAATAGTCTAGATGAAACAAATGTTAATCATATCATCAGATTAAATTTCAGATTTATTAATATCTAATGTATATATTTTTTTAACGAGACCTCTCTACAACAGGCAATATTGACAGAAACAGAAGCCCAGGCTGGTGGACGCCTGGTGATCCAGAAAAGTGTCAAGTCTCCAAACTGCTCAAGGAGCTGTTCTTTTATCTCAGTATATTGACATATTTTTGGAACTAAAAATAGTCTTAAGTGCTGGTAATGATAAATTTTTTGAGAATTTTGTTTTTGCTATATCTCAGTATTTTCCTATAGCCAGAATTAAAATGCACTGTATGACACTGTTTCTGCAGCTACATTTTTGCCCTCTATCAAGAAAATACTGTGCAGATCTGAGTTTTAAATCATTAACTTTATTGGAAAGAAAACATCTTAAAGCCTTAACCTCACCCCTACTTTCCATCCAGGTATAACTCTTCCTTCCTTACCTCCAATACACCATTAATATGATTTGCTATAAGTTGTTTATATTCCAAACACAGTCCTCTCCAAGTTGCCTACATCTCTTCACCATCCTGCCAAACAAGGGGATTTCATAGGAAAATAACCTGTTGGTTATTTGGCCTCATTCCCATCACTGCCAGACAAAGCCCAATCACCCCATAATTCTTTCATAAATACCAAGAGATTTGACTATCCTGCAACAGCAAAATATTTCTTGTTTTTCTGTAGAATCTTATTTCTTGAAACTCCCTGTGCTTCTGAATGCTGCACTGTCTAATATATATATTTTTCTTATATATTTTTTACCTGTGTGTGTGCTTTGCTTTATTCATAGTACTTTGAATTTATCTTCACACAGTTTTGTATATTTTCTTTTTAGGTCATTTTTTCCCGGGAGCCACAAAAATGTTACATTCCAACACTGTCTTCCCAAGAATCCAACAGTCCTCCCAAGATGCAGTCATGTACAAATATATTCATTATTACTTCACACACATTCTTAATGAAAATACCAAATCAAAGGAATAAGAAAACCTTCTGCTTCTTTAATTGCCAGTAAGAAACTTTTCACCACCATGTTGACTAGGCACAAAGAACATAAATTAGTGTCTCACTGTGCTAAACACCATGCAACAAACCAGCAGCCTTTGGAATAAAGCATTTGTTGATAGATGTATGCCAAGACAACAAATGGATACAGATCAACAGGCAAAAAAGATATTTGAAAGTATAACTATTTTTTTTGTATCTTAGCACATCTGAGATAAGAGAATTCACACATACAGAACAGAAACCCAGGAGAACCCATTGTGTGAGCTTGCAGCATATGTGTCACCACACTGCATAGGCCTATATATACTATCCTTTTATTTGTGGAAAAACTTCTAAGGAAATCTGCCTCATATTCATAAATGGAGAATTCAGGTGGGAGACTGAGACCCAGCAGTTATGTAACAGAAATGAAAACATATTTTGTGGGACAGAGGGCGCACCTCTCTTGATGTAGATACACCTGAGTCTGTAAGGCACAAACATCACACTGATGGACAGATACTGCATAATATGCTATCCTCTAAGTGGCTACATGCCCTTTTCCTTCTGGTCAACTCAAGCTTTCCCTAGTAAGGCTGTCGTTCATGACACCAGAAATGCCATAGGAAAGTTTGTGTGCATGGTGATGTTTATATATACAACGAAGTTATACTTCAATTTCCAACACAGAAACTGCTGCTGGAGGGAGAAGTACCATAAATCAGCTTCAGAACAGTGAGAAATTATTCCCAGTACCTGAGTGTACATATTTCAGCCATGTACTGAACTAGGAACAAAACAGTAAGTTTAACAAATCCAAAACATAGAGTCTTTATAACCTATTAGACTTAAACTATTAGACTAAACCTATAGCATATGATGCAAAGATTATTTTTCCCTTTGTGGGAGAAATAAACACAAACAAAAAAAACCTATTCCAAATTCTTTGCTATCTGACAATTAAAACCTATAACACAACGTTTACAATAACGTATTACAATTTTATTTGGCAGGAGTTTTTTGCAGGTGTTTGCATTTTTTGGTTGGTGGGGTTTTTTCTCCTGTTTAGTGGGTTTGGGTTTTTTTGCTGGTTTTTTAAGTATTCCCAGTGATGACTCAATAGGCAGTCTGGAAACACCCAGAAGCACAGAATGGTTGAGGCTGGAAGTCACCTCTGGGGATCACCTAGATTCAACTGCCCTGCTCAAGGGGGATCATATCCAGGTGGTTTTCCAGTATCTCCAGTGATATTGTACAACCTCTCTGAGCGACACGTTGGGGAATCAATCACCACAAAGTTAGAAGTTTTTCCTTTCACAAACCTCAAAATTCCAGTTTTTCAAAGTTGTGCCCATATCCTCCTCTCCTTTCATCAGGCATCTGATTCATCTGTTTTCCCTCCCATCAAGTAGTTGCATATATTGGTACAATGTTCATGTTACGGAACTGTTAAGAAATGTGACAATTTTGATTGAGTGCAGGAGTGAAGTACAGAACACAGCCCAGCAGGCTTATTAAAAAACAAAACCAAGCATTGCCCCCACAATCATTTTGTATTCTCAATTACATATTGTAAAACTAATTTCAATAAATAGAAAGTTCAATGTTTGACATTGTGTTCCCTGCTTATGAAACCAGATTTCCTTCAAGGGCCCTTCTTTATAAAAAGCTGCATTATGTTCAGGTTGCTGGTTGTTTGGGTGTCCTTCTCTTTTTTTTGCCTCATTTGAGCTTTATATGATAGAAACACTG
>VZSJ01000448.1:713690-768709 GCA_013398405.1 Pheucticus melanocephalus
GAGGAGGACTAAAAAGAAAATCATATGTTTTTTTCCCCATAATTACCATGTTCGCCCACATGAAGCAATTTTAACACATTTTCCTAAGCAGGTGTGTGTGACTTGAGGCTGTCTGCGAGAGACATCAGATGAAAGAGGAAATGTCCAGCACCTGTGTTTGCTTTAGGTTGTGTAGCACCGACCCTTCTCACATGATGAGATGCGTGAACGTTCCAGAAACACGGGGTTGGCACAGGGCTGTTATAGCCTGCAAAATCAGCCATTTTCGATACTGAAATACATACAGGAGATCCCACTCCTTCATCCCGTCCCTCTAATAATCTCATGCTCTGAGAGATGATCCCAGCGTGACACCTAGTGGCAGCAGCATTTTTAACCCATCAATGTCTTCTCAGAAGGTTCCTTACTGCATCCAAGAGATTCACACCTATTTTTAAGTTTGTTCTAGTGTGTCTAAAACATATTGAATTCAAAAAATAAGTAAAAACCAGAATATTCTCAAAACCATTAAACTATTTTGTTTCCTTACATCCAAGCCAGAATTTACTGAGACATATCAGGACCCTTTGTAAACAATTGAGACAAGCAAATATCTAGTCACTATTTATTTCTTCATAACTTTTGAAAATTCTGCTTCTGATAAAACTCTCAGGAACAGGAATTGCTCAACTAAATGGTCTTAATGAGGCTGTAATATTCTTTTCATGTTGAGGTTTAATAGTACAAAGTTACTGCTTTATTCCCATAACTAAACATGAGATCTATGAAAATATTTAAGCAACTAATTCCCTCGCCTCACTAAATCAGGAGACTCTGACATGCATCCTGAAATATATCACATTGTTGCATGTATATAAACTATAATTTATAAAGATGAGTTTTATAGGTGCTATGTGTAGCATAATATGTATCAGAGAGATTAATGATAATGGTCAGTTTATGCACACACTCTCAAGGCTGTAACCTTTTACACAACAATAATATTGCCTCATATAGTCCAAGATCTGCTCTGTTCCCCAACTGGTATTTTGACATTAATTTTTAATCCTCTACTTGAAAAATAATTTACAGAACTAATATCATGGTGCTCATCTCTAAGATAAGCATAAATTTGGAAAAGTTACAAATTATAAGGAGGGAAACAAATTTTTACCCAAAAATGGCAGGCTGTATTATTTGACAAAGTAAGAGCTGTGCCACCTAATTTTGTTGCCTGTTGTATTGGATTTACATGGCAATGGTAGTGAGGGGACTACAAGAGTGGCTGTGAGAAGCTGCCAGCAGCTTTCCTCATGCCTGACAGAGCTGATTCCAGCCAGATCCAAGCTGGACTTGCTGCTGGCTAAGGCTGAGCCCATCAGTGACTGTGGAAGCACCATTGTGATACCACATTTAAAGGAGAAAAAAAAAAAGCAGAGAGAAGTGAGCATATGTGAGACAAAAAGCTCGGCAGACACCCGGGGCAGGGAATAAGGAGGGACAGGAGGTGCTCCAGGCAGTGGAGCAGAGACTCCCCTGGCAGGACTTAAGACCTGCAGGAAACCCATGCTGGAGCACCCCTTGGATGGACTGCACCCCTTGAAAAGGATCCACACTGGAGCTGCTCATGAAGAGCTGCAGCGTGTTGGAAGGACTCTTGCTGGAGGACTGCCTCCTGTGGGAGGGAACCCAGGCTGGAGCAGCGAAGTGTGAGGAGTCCTCCCTTTGAGGAGAAAGGAGATAGAGAGACATGTGATGAACTGACCACAGCGCAGCTCCCACATTCCCTGCATCCCTGCACTGCTCGAGGCGAGGAGGCACAGCATTTGAAAATACTATTAAGCCCAAGAGTGAAGGATAGGTGGGGGCAAGGTATTTTAGGATTTAATTTCATTTTCTCATTACGTCACTCTGAATTTGATAGGCAATAAACTCAAGTAAAGTCCCCAAGTCAAGTCTGTTTTGGTTTTGACAGTAATTTGTCATTTGATCCTTAACCCATGAGCCTTTCACTATGTTTTCTCTCCCCCATGCAGCTGAAGAGGGAAGTGACACCAAAGAGAGATGTGACAGAGTGGCTTTGAGAGCACCCAATGTCCAGTCAGTCAATGTCTCACATCTATGATTGAAGAAATGTTGCTCCCCTCAGTTATATGGACAAGCAAAAGGCTATTGCAGAGAATTTCCTTGTACTTCAAATAAAAATTGAATTTAAAAAATTTCAGAAAGGACAACACCAAAAAACCCCACAAACCACAGCAGCACTTCAGCAAGACTCATTAATTTCACTAAATTTCCAGGTGAGAAGAGGATCTCATAATATCACTCTCTCTACAGCAAACCAGGACATAATTAAGAAAAACAATTTGAAACAACACATTTTTGAATTTGGGGAAATGCATTTTCAGACTGCAGTTTTATCCTTGATGCTTAGTGTTCCTTGTTAATACATTCAAATATGCTTACAGACTAGAAAGAAAAAAAAAAAAGATATTTCCTAAAAGAACAGCACTCCATTATTTTCATTGCTATTCTTTACCAACCTCCCAAACACTAAATTACTAAATCCACAAAATAAACCAAGTGATCTTTTTTTGCTAGTTTTTTTTTGTTTTGTTTTTATTGAGAGGGTGAAGGGGAGGGCTGAATGTATGTATGTGGAGGTGGTGGTGTTTTTTTCCTTAGAACACTGTAATTACCAATCTCTTAAAAATACCTGCACACAATTGTGTGTAACAGCCTTATTTACCCTGATTTGTGACACGTAAGAGTAACAGGTTCAGAAGAGCCCTGTGCCCCATCAGACTGGTTGGATTCTGCAGTTCATGTGGCTTCCATGTCCTGGTGGTAAAGCAGAGTGTTGCCTTCCAGGGCATCTCATTTACACACCTTTCTACAGCCTGAGAAAAGTTTAAGAAAAGCAGGAACATAGCTTGCTAATGGTCATGTGATACACAAAACCACAAAACACTTAGAATTATAAAGACTTGTCAAGGAAAACAAGGCAAGGCATGAAAGGCCTCAACAGCTGCAAGTAGCAGTCAGTAAAATTCTAACCATAAAAAAAAGCAACGAAGCAAATTAGTGGGAGCAGCAAGTGAAACTACATTGAGACAGACGACCAGGGAAATAAAAAATACTTCCCAATGAATCTTCAAGGGAAGACTGGTTTTCTTCTCTCTAAACAAGTTGCTACAATGTTAAGCATACCAGATACAATCAATAAACAATTCTAAACTTTGCAAAGAGGATGGGATATTAAAAAGGGGGTTCAATCATGAGGGAAATTATATTCTAGAAGAGACTTTCAGCAATAAGACTGGTGCCTCACCTCTTTTTTTCTTTTCTGGATAGAGATACAAAAAATATATTCAAACAAGCTTATTATCCAAGACCTAGACCTGATCTTCCTGACCCAAAAGATGCCCTTCTTGTCATAGACCAATTATTTTAAATTTCTTATTTCCCTTTTCTTGAGAAATTACAAAAAGCAGTGTTATAAAGAAGGACTAATTTTGGTGTTACAAATATTGGAAAAATTCATTGAGGCTCAAACAAGTATCAAAACCCACAGTGTGAAATACTCTTCACAAGCAGCATATGTTTTGAAGGTATACAGACCATCAAAAAAAAATTATTGGGAGTGAAAGAAGAAACAGGTAAACCAGGAGTACAAAACAGCAACAAAAATCTTTTGGGATAAGTCACATATAATTAGAATTTGGGAACATCTATGTGTACTCTCTGTCCTATTGCTTAACAGTGACCAACAGCCCATGTCTAAAGAAAAAACCCCAAAACTTGAATGATTTTTCCCCTGTATGCTCATTGCCTCCATCAGCAATAATGCAAAGAAGCAGCAAAACAAAAATCTTCATTTTTGATCCAACACTATGAAGAACAAGATCTGCATGGTGCACAATGGGTTTTGGAATTTTTTTAGAAATAGTCACGTATCTATAGGAAAAGTCATATATAGAATACTTTAATTCTGGTAAGAGAAAAAAGCAAAAAAATGGGATGAACAATGCAAATATAATTTTCAAGAAATTGGCTATTACCACAATTTAAAACTATTTTTAGCTCAATACATGATCTGGTTAACTCTCTAATAAAGTAATGTAATTTCTTTAATTGTCTATTTTAAAATTATAATTTTAGCAAACTACTGAGCTGGCAAAGAGATACCTATTCAGATCAATTACTTCTACTACAAGTTAATGCTGAGTCATTTTACCATTTGGACATTTACCTCTAACAAATGAGTCACCACCAGCAAAATACTTAATTGGTGTCACATGAAGAATTGCTTGAAGAACAAAATAAATGTCAATTTTTCACAAGTCTCTAAGCAATATATGAGGACTAAGTCCCATTTTCAGAAGGCACTGTTCATCTCATTTAATTGAAGCTTAAAATCATAGGCACATAGCTTAAGTGTGATAAGCTTAATGAACTGCCATGCTTGAGCTGTGTCACAGTAACCAACAAAACTTATGTTCTTAAAACAGACCAAGAGACTTCTCTCCAACCTATCTGGACTCACAATGTACTTGCAGAAGATCCCAATCATGTCCCTCACCATCAGCCAGCCATTAGCCAGAAATTAGCAGCTTCACAGCTCAGCCAGTTAAATAAAACAGGACAACATTTTAACTGCTTCAGATGCTTAACACACTAATCCATACTACTTGATTATTTAATCTAAAATGGCCGATTTTCAGTTCAGTAGATAATGAACCCTCCCCTAACTGATGTGAGTGTGATTTTGGGGCGTAGCACCTACCAAAACTTCAGAACAGAGTATGGAGTTCTAATAGCACCTGCTCCAGCCATGGCAGAGTGAACCTACCTTAAAAGCCCACCAGCACTAACAAAACTTAATTAAGTCACATATCAAAATATATTTTAGATGCCAAAGAATATAATCTTTGACTTCAAACCTTAGAATTGAGCAAAAAGAAAATTAAATTTTATTTACTTACATATAATTTACAGATATCATCTAGGAAAAGTGTAAAAATAGAGACAATCAAATTAACAATTTCACTATACTTAATACAGGCACAACACAGTTCAATTTTCATGCTTCATAGCAGAAACTAAACATGGGCTTCAGAAAAAAATTTGTAAGATCAAAAACTTCCTATCTTGGAGGGGCCTGAACATTTTGAAAAACACCAAATATTGTTTAGCCTCAAGAAAAAACAGGTAGATATGTCACTAGTTTGAAAAATAGGGCAATTCCTGGATATGGTCCTAACTGAATTCTGCTGGAGTAACTATAAACAGGAAAGGACTTGCCATTGTTTCTTTCTCCCACTTGCCTAGGGCAGCATGGAACAGGGGAAGGAGTTATTAATGAGGTTTTTTGAGGTAAGCTTGTTACAATCACATTTCACTGTAACCACTGTTGTTACCTCATAGAGCTCCAGTAGACAAAAATTGCTGACCTAATTTACAAGTGACTTTTCAGAACATAGGAGGACACTGTCGGCACAGTGACAAATGAACATTGAATTGTTATAGCCCCATTAAAACCGGCTTCAAGATAAAAGGATCATCACCAAATTCCACTGAGTTGACTTTGTACATGTTATACACAGTACATGCAGGTCTAGATCATTTGGAAGTGACATTGTATAAGTCATCCATAAAATTCTGCATGGTCTACTACACATGGCTGTTACCAGTAAGAGCCAAGCTTTGCAAACTCTCTTAAAAGCCAGACTGGTATCTTCTGTTTTTCTCAACAGCAACAATGAAATTACCAACTTTTTTAAAGCATTTTCATTGCTCAGGTAAGGCACTGAGGCAACATTAAAGATGAAAGCTTAATAGAAGTAACTATTAATAATGAGATATAAACATTTTAAAGTCAGCCTTTTGATCCATGTAATATAGTAGTCATTAACAGATAGGATTGAAATAATTAGCTTAATTTATTAGCATCTTTAATGAGATTATTTTTCTGACTTGAGATAGCAGATACACATTAAAACACTTCAAAGGTGAATTGTTTCACTAAAATCATTTGCTCAGAGTAGTAGCTTTATTAAGTTTGAATAGTATATGCTACAAAGATAGCATACAACCTCTGTTGAAAATTTCAGATACGACAACGACAAAGTGGAGAATTAGAGTGAGTGTGAATATGAGCAACTTCAGCCAGTTGTGACATTTAATCTGAGATTAAGATTATCCTCCTCTTTGGTTTTAATGTCTACTGAAACTAAAGAATATTTTCAATCTTAAACCCATGACTGGGATAACATCAGAGCTGTAAAGAGAATAAAAACTCAAGAGCTCGTGAACAAGATGCTGAGATCGTTGGGGTATCACATCCTTACCACTGCTTACTAATGAGCTGAGGGGCCCAGACCTGAGACCCTGGGCTATGGGGAATCTCTCCACACTTCTAGTCCTGCCAGATGACAGGATCACGAGGACCCAAACTCAGGACTGCCAAAGGATCTGCTGCAGAAGCAGGAGCCAGGTCTCCTGCCCACGGCTGAATTCTTAGACCACCAGGTGCACGTGCCAGTGCAACACAACCAGATCAGAAAAGGTTTGATAGTGAGAAATGTGAAAACACCATACCACATTAAGGGACCTACTTTCTGCTTTTCTCACAGCCAGTGTCTTGGGTATCCTAGTGTCCAGCTGGGACCTTAAAATCATTGAAAGACCATTCATGGATTTCCAGGCTAAAGAGTGCTAATGTCTAAACAGACTAAAGAATTTGTTTTAGTGGTTCCCCCAACCCAGAAATACTGCAGTCTGGCAAGTTTCAGAGTTGGAATCAGTCCAGGCAGCAGAGCTGTCTGCACTTTCTGACCCTGCTTTACCAGGTGGGAAGCAAACCAAACAGATCTCATGGCATAATTTAGATCATACATTTAACCACCTGTATTTCTATGAAGTACAAGAATCTGTAACTTGGTTCTAAAAGCCTTAAAGTGGAAATTCTTAAACTCCATAAGAGCCCTATTAAAAAAGAGCATTCAGAAAAGACCACCATAATGACAATGAAAATTGGAATGAAATTCCCAGTTCAACTGAATGGGAACAAAAATAATGTGGACAGGATACCTTTGGAGGAGAAGCTAAGAAACATCCAAGTTCCTGTCAGTGCCTCAGGGAGGAAACGCTCTGGGGACAAGGTAGAGGAAACCCCACAGTTTGAAGAGGGTCTGGAAGTACCCCGTACCTACAGACTGGGGACCGATAAGCTACAGGGTCAAGACCAGAAGCAAAAGCCAAGCTCAGAGCCTACAGAAGCTACATTGAGAGTGACCTAATTTTTCTAAAAGAAAAGGAAGCCAAAGCTCCACGTAGATTAATGTCCAGAAATTTTGAAGACACAGAGGGAGTCTACTGTAAAAACAATTGCAATGGTACCTACATTTGGATAAAGGACATAAAAAAGGTTGAATATCGAAGGTGTCACCTTCCCTAAGACTATCAGCCAGGACTGTAAACTGAGTTTAATTTTAGACTACCTGCACCATGCTCCACCAAGTACTTATGCCTTCTGTGCATACTGTCTGAAAGAACTATTTAACATCTCTGCTCAAAACAATAAGATTCAGATTAAAATTCAGGTAAATAATTTCACCCAAATAGATTTCGTTCACACCATCATTCAACGTTATGCTGTTGAATTTGTTCTTCCTTTGTTTTCTTTTCTGACAAGTATCTACATGTCTGGATTTCAGTCAGAACTGTGTGGGTTTTCATACAGGATTCATCACTATAGTAACCAAGAACAAATCACCAAGTGTGAGGGGTTTTCTGTTTCCCTCTTTTTTCTGTTTTTGTTTTTTTACCTTTTAAACTGACAGTGAAGTCACAGTAAAATGGGACACAGTAAAATGGTTCAGATTCTCAGAAGCTTCCACAGAATTCCAATGACATTTGGATTTATAAGCCCTCTAGAATCCACCAGAAATCCCTGCATAAATAGAACTATGTAGGAATTTTCTGCAGTGCTTTAATCCCATGACTACAATAGGACTAAATGTTGTTCCTAATAATTTTATTAATAGGGAGCAGAGGGTGAATGAAAGGCTGTATTAGTGAATTTTGTGGCCTCATCTTCTAGACGAAAATTTGGACGATTTTGAGATAAGTCACAAAGTATATCAAGGACCATTGATCACTGGTTAAACAGATGATAAAAAGTCTGAGCCAAACAATTTGAATAAAATCCTGGGATAAATATTGCCTGTCCTTTGTGATCATTTTGAGAAAACATTTTAAGCAAAACAAGAGCTGTTTTTTCCACAGAAATATTTCTAAATGGAATGTTCCTCGAATATTGTATAAACTAAGTCATTGAAAACATTATTCAAGAAAAGATACTAGCTAAAAGATCATATTTTTATGTGTACATCTGGATGTACATCTATAAATAGATTTGTAATAAGATGCATTAAGATCTCAGGCTCCTCTGCAAATATCAGATGAAAGCAATTGCCTAAGTTTCTCTCAATGTTACCACAGAAGACTCTTATTTAGCATTCCTATTTATCTGCCAGCAGCATTCCTTATTTTGATTCTGTTACTCTTAAAATGAACAGACGAGGACATCCTGTAAAATTATTGCAGAATGTCCAATATCATTAAAAGAGCTCTTGTTTCACCTTCTTGCTAAGCTCTTAATAACATACAGTGCACTGAAGTGCTGGAGCAGGTATCAGGAGTGTGCTGCAATCAGACACAGATCTCTAACTGTGAAATGCAGCTCTAGGAATGTTTGGCATAATGTAGTCCAAGAACTGAATGATCAAAACTATGCTTAACAAACAAACCCCCCCCCAAGTTTGTATCATTGAAATCAATTTCAAAATGAAAAACTGCACAGATGAACTGGGTGTTTGATGACCAAATTTCATTCAACAAGTATTATCAGCTAACACTGCATATACACAGGTGTAGGGAAATGACATTTGAACAGTCATAATGACTAAGTTTCATCCCAAATCAAAGTTTCATTGAACCTACTCATATAGTCATTAAGCATACTGGTTTAAAATGCAAATGTCACAGACTGCTTAATCCCATTGTAAAATTTCCACCCTTTACAAAGTAGAATGTTTTCTTCCTGCAACCTTATCAGCACAGGAAAAATATATCAAGGCAGGAGGGCTTGTACATTTACTCATGCAAGCAAGTCCACTCAAAACAAAATGACTGCACTCGTAGAAACTATCATAAATAGAGACAGAGCAGCTCAGGTCCACTTAGCTCGGTCCAGTACTTTATGAAGCCACAAAATACCTCAGAAATGTCACTACTATTAACTCATGCATAATGAAACTACTTTGCCATATCTGGTTGCTTCAAGAAAGCAGCTATTTGCATCCTGAAAAAGATCATCATAAGCAACACCAGATCCTGCTTACAGGAATGAGATCTGGAGTGGAATGCCAGGATTCAGCAGAAGCAGGACATACAGGGGCCTAATGAAGCGACAGCATGGCAGTAAAGCTACAGTGCCTTTTGTTCACAGGCTACAGGAGTGCGTTAAGGAGCTGTTATAGAAATGTGGAGATAGAGGTCTACGTTCAGTTCCAGCACTTTTCTCTCAGTTGTCATTAATTTTTACACAAGCTAGCGATGAAAACTAATATAAAAAAATACTATTTATGGTCACTTTCATTTGGTGAATTATGTAATAAAAGGGAAAAGAGAGAAAACTACACTCTAACTGATTTATTAAATCTGAGGTTGAAGTGACCATTCTGCATAACCCAACTTCTGTTCTGCCTGTCAATACTTTGCCCTTAAACTACATTTAATGCAATTTAATGCATTTAATAAAAGTTGTACAAAGGAGAGATATAAAACACTGAAATATAATGAAATGACAAATAGAGTGAAGAATGATAAAGGACTCAAAATACACCCAAATATCACATCGAAAATAATTACTCATCTAGTTGGCCAATATGATTAACTGCTAGCCAAATAAACATTTCCTGGGACAAGCAGATGTAGGGAAAACTTCACATTTAGAGGTTACATGATATGGCCTCTGTTCTATAAATGTCCCTTAAGAGAGTGCTTGAAAAACAAAAAAAATAAGCTATATATGAATAAGTTTCAGAGCACATGGAGGCACAAAGACAGAATAACCACTGCTTCCCCACTAAGAAAACTGTATATTTGTTGAAATATCTTGCAAGGAACTGCTAAAAAGAGCAGAGTTAAGACTCTGCATTCAGTTCCCCAAAGGCAGCAATTTGATAAGATGACACTGGCTGATTAAAATGGATTCTCTACTTTATGCATAGAAGAGCTATGGAAAGAGGAGATTAGGGTATAAGACTAATGGGGCAAAACAGCTAAAGCTATGAAAAAAACCGTATGGCTGAATTATCACCCCAAGGACCAACCCATAAGGATAAAGACTTTGAGCATACTAAAAAGTCTGTATTCTGTCATATGAGTTTACCACCTTGTATTTCTGGAAAACATGCCACCAGCATTTGTGGAATTAAAAACAAAAAAACAATTTTTCCTTAGTAGTGTCTGGGGGAAGAAAATAAAAACAGAACACAAGCAACTTTACTTAGCATTAGAATATATAAGAAAAATAAATTAATGAAAACATTGACTCCATTAACAGCCATCCTGTTCTTGTAAATAGGCAGAATTGCACAACAAAATCTCTCTAATATGGAAAAGGTGAGATTAACAACCATGACCTCCTGAAAGAAAGCACCTAACTAATGAGGCTAGGTCCAGTTTATGTCCACATTGACAGCTGTCTTAGAAACAGATTCACAGATTCCCAATAATATTCTTTCAAACCAGTTTCCGTAGCAACTGCCACCCCATACTCCTTTCCCTAAGGCACAAAACATCTGATAAAATAATAATATTAGCAACAATAACAACAACAATATTATCTACTTCCACAATGTCGATCGGAGAATAGGTTCGATTTCTTCTAAGAAACAAGGTTGACTCTCACAGTGGAGATTCAATCTATTGCAATCACATTATAATGTATTTTTTACTTATTTTGTTTTTTGAAATGGAAAACAAATACACAGCTCTCTAGAATCAGAGTGAACTGTCCTTTTCAAACCATTTGTTGCTGGTGGTGATGAATTTCAGGAAGGAAAGCAGAGAAATAGATAAAAAAAGAGAAAAAGGAAACACAGCAAGAACAATCTAATAAGCTATAATTTTAACTTGTTGGTCAGGTTCTGTCCATTATGAATTGATTTAGGCAGTCTTCCTGACAAGTGTTGAAAGAACTGGGGAAACCTGTAAACTTTCAAGTAAGTGATACCCACTATCAAGATCAGTGACATCTATTCTTTCTTTGGCAGCAGTGATAAAGGAGTGTAGCATTTTCTGGCTCTCAGAAAATTCCAGGAGAGCCACAAAAACAGATCTTTTGCTACAACTACTCCAACACAGGATGAGAATTTAACCAAATAGTGCATCTGGTACCAAGCCTAGCAGAAATGCCAGTGGATGATACCATAATAGCACCTTCTGTATTCTCTCTATTCCCTCATGGATTGTGCATGACTCACATATGCCTCATGATGACTGTAAAGCTGCTGAAAACCTAAGCAATTATTCTTTCACAGTAGATAAATTAAACAGATATAGATGTCTTATAATTTACCTATTGGGCAGATATTTTAGAATTATTCCAGAATTTGGTATTTTGATTGTTGAACCTATGACAAAAAATATTTTCAAGTGTGTTCTCCGGACAACATGCAGACCAACAGAATAGCAGTAATGAGAATAGGTACATTTTCACACATATTTAAACATCAAAATTCAAGGAACACCCTCCACACACACCCCCCATATTTTTTAATACAACCTAGCATTAGAGAATGGGTTCAAATTTCTGGTGAGCAGAGTAATTTGACTGGAAGTGTAGATTCAGACATTTAGGGTCACTACTATCTTGAGTGTGTAAAAGAAGCCTAATAAGCGTGGAAGCAATCTTAGTTTGGGGCTGGTTTGGTCAGCACTGCTCATATCCAATCCTTTTGATCCAAAAGCAGGCTAAGTAGTTTCAGATCTCTGCAGACAGACTTACACACAGCAAACACACATATGGAAACAAGAAAAACCTCATTTGGAGGTTTTCTGTTCTTATTAGCAAAACATAACAAAAAAAATTAAGCCTTGAAAAAAATCTCAATTTCCCATAAGTAAGGCAACCAACAGTAAAATGGTCTGAAAGGTGAAGGAAAAGACTCCTACCATTTCCTGTGCCCAGAATCCAGGAACTTAGTCATCATGCTGTGGATATGTTTTCTAGGAAGAGTTTGCAGACTGTTTTTGAGAGAGAAAAATGCATATGCAGAGTAGTCTCTTCCATGCTTATAGTCAGTGAAACAGTTCTTTAACGTCTCCAGTGAGGGAGACTCCACAACCTCTCTGGACAACCTGTTCTGGTGATTGGTCACATGCACAGTGAAGAAGTTCCTCTTCATGTTCAGGTGGAACTTCCAGTGCATCAGTTTCTGCCTGTTGCCTCTTGTCCTGTCGCTTGGCACCACTGAGAGAAGCCTGGATTCAGCTTCTTGACATCCTCCCTTCAGATACTAATGGACATTGATGAGGTCCCCTCTCAGTCTTTTGTTCTGGAGACTGAACAGGCCCAGCTCCCTCAACTTTTACTTGTTGCTCCAGTCCCATAATCATCCTTCTAGCCCTGAACTGAACCTGATCCAGAAGCTCTCCAGTCCTGAGGAGCCCAGAACTGGACACAGCAGTGCAGATGTGCCTCAGAGCTGAATAGAAGGACAGGATCACCTGCCCTGACCTGCTGACAATGTCCTTCTAATACACCCCAAGATACCATTGACCTTCTTAATCAAACGTTCCAACCCTAATCCCCTCCCCTACTTTAAAGTAAACAACTTGGAAATATCACAGTTGAAGCAGAGCAGCACACGATGCAAACCTTTAAGTAACTTCCCAAGCAGGCAGCCTAGATAACACTAAGGGGAAAATATTGTAAATTCTCTACTTAATCAGGTGCAGAGAAAAAATTTAAAGAGAGCAGTGATAAAGAGCAGCAGTGACGGAGATACAATCTGAGGGAGTGAACTGGCAAGCCTAGAACAGTTCTCCTCTATGTGATTCCCTGCACACTGTGGCCATTTAAAAATTCAGAGGATCAAATTTGCATGTACAGCCAAGGAAGCAACAATAAACGGTGATGCTGGTCCTTAGGAAGGTGTGAGCATGTCTAAAGCAAAATGCTTCAGCTGGCAGACTGACTGCACCAGTGCGTTACTTGCTTTGCGGGCACAGTCATGTTTTGTCTCAACAGGATGCAGCTACGGGTTTCTGACACTCAGTGCCACTCCAGGAGGCAAAGTCTAGGTTAGGCATCTCCAGCACAAGCACTTTCAGAGAGCAGTAGATGCTGTGCTGAGGTTCTGCATGTCCTATTCCCTCTCCATCACTGGCAGCAGCACATACGCATGATTACACAGACACGAGTTGCACTGTAACCTACAGTTTTGTTGATTTTGGTGCTTCTTGTGACAGTGCAGATTTTCTCTGAGATGCACTGGTTCCCCCCCACCATGTTACATCTATGCAAACTTAGCACTGGTATCTGTACAGTCTGACGAAGTTCTGAAGATACTAATCCTCTCTTTTTCTCCCCAGCCTCCCTCCTCTAATTACTGCGCAAGAAAGAAAAGAGACAGATTACAAGAAACAGGTCATTTAAGTATTCACTTTCCAGACATTCTCCAGCCTCTCTATACAAAAGCACTAACAGTGCCTGGATGCTCGCCTGTTCTGTCTCTACCACTGATTGATTATAAACCTTGGGTAAGTAATTTACATCCCTGTGACTTCTGTCTCCAAAATGCAATACTAAAGCTTATAATAATACTAATCCTTAATTCATACTAATATTCGTGCTTACATTAAAACTAAGACTTACACTTTTCTAATACAAATTTACTTATCTGCTGTGAAGATATTTTAGTTAATAATGATTAAGATACAACAAAACTTTGCTCTAAAATAGACAAAATTGGCAACAAGTGATAATATATCCCTCTTTTGTATCTTTCTTGTGCTTGAACATCTTATTTCCTTAATAAGATAAACTTCACAAAGCCATTTTTTTAATAGTTCAGATACAATAGAGAACAATAAAAATAACAACAGGCAGTAGTGCCATTTTACTCTATTTTGACACCAAAGTAGTAATCTGTTCCAAGATCATTGTTATTTCTTCTTGAATAGATTCATTATCTCAGTTGTCCCATTAGCAAAGGTACAAGTTTATTGCTTTTAAAGCAAGAAAAACAGAAATAAGGTCCCTGTGCATTTCACGAGACACACTGGAATTCATTTAGAAGCTCATGCAGAAGGAAATGCAAAGAGAGCAGACTGGTGGCTGTTCCGTGTGCCATTTCTCTGGGAAAAGCTGCACGGCAGCTCCGTGCAGCTCCAGCCCCGTGTGCTGCATGTTCTCCTAGCTGAAGGGAGCGTCTCTCCCAGCTCCCGTGGCAGGCTGCCTAGCCGGGCGCGGGGCTGGCTCCTGGCAGGTGACAAAGTGCTCCCGCTCCCTGGCTCACCAGGCTGCAGGGGCACTGCTGCTGCCGAGCGAGCCGGGGGAAAGCGGGGGGGAGCACCGAGGAGAGCAGGAAGAAGAGCAAAATTCCAGCTGCACTTCCTCACATAAGAGCTCCCTGTTAAACAGCCTTGGAAACAGCCACAGCACCAAGTTAGAGGAAGCCTGTACCGTGCCAAGTTGGCACCTGCTGGGGAGGAAAGGAAGCTGCTGGGGGAAAATAACTAGAAAGATAAAAGAGTGAGGAGTCACTAGAAAGATGTTAAATATTTAAAAGAAGTATGGAAAATGGATATTAAGTGCTGCTTTTGCCCGAAAACTACAGTTTGGTAGGAAATCCTGGGTTAAATAAAAAAACTGAGAAGAATACAGCCAATACTGTCTCAGGTACTTGTCTCACTAAAGTAAGCTGGGCAAAGCACAATTTGGTGGTCTGCTATGCAAGGCAGATGGAAGGTTAAATTAAATTTCAGGAAGCCATGCAAAGATGAACATGGTGTTCTCCACTTCATAAAAGAAAGCAATTTCACTGGGAAATTTATATTTTGGTATAGGTATAAAACAGAATTAAAACTCTTCCTATTTATTAAAATGTTTTAGATGTCTTCCCTAGTGCACTAAACCAATTTAAGCACTGCAACTGCAATTTGCCTACTGAAAACTCACCAATGATTACATGAGTGTAGAGTACTTCTGCTCCTGCAGTCTCAGCAGTAACTCACATTACAAGAATTCTATCACAATGGTTTTTACTCTGGTACCCAAAAGCTTTGTATTTATAATCATTAAAATTAAAAACTCACATGCCACCACATGCAAAGCAAGTGCCTTAAGTAAACTAATACTTTTAAAATAATGTAAGACACACACCACAATTATCAAAACTTACCACCAGTAACAAACCCAATGTAGGACAGAACAGGAGAAGAGGTTATACTACTGGGGTCAGCAGAAAACTCTAGTGTCAAGCTATGCCTCTAAACTTTAGCCACCCCTAACAGAGCAAGTTAAGAACATTTCAGGATGTATTCTAAGTCCACAATCACCATAATTTAGCCAGCGTTATCATTTGGACATTTTGCCAATTTGATTTGCAGGTTTTTTTAGCCAGCCTTGAATAAGAAAAAATTTCTGATCTTTGATGGATACAGCCACAAAATTCTGATTTTAAGTAGAAAGTAAGACATGTTCCTCTTGGTCATTTTATTCTGCCCCAAAAGATGCCAGTTGAATTATTTTCTGGAGTTTCCTAAATATTCTCCCTGCTTGGAGGTTTCTATCTGCTTGTTACCACAATGAACTAAATTGGTCATAAAGATTAATATAAAAAAGTATGAACCTAGGGTAATAGAAAATTCCTCTGAGGAGTTATTTAAAAATAGTGTTACTGTGCAGCCAAAACTAGCAATTTCACTTGCATAAAATGAGAGTAAAGAATAGAGAAAAGGAGGGACTGGGATTTCTCAAAGGGACCATTGATGCAGACATAGGTATTAGGTAAGCTTCAGGTAAGTGTTGTCTGAGTAAACAGAAATCAATCAACTAAGTACTGGCTATTTTGAGAATTTAACCTCATTTTCTCTTCACCTGAGAAATGTTACAACAAAGAAATGGGGACACCTGGAAAAAATACCAAATTAATCATAAGCTTAATTGAGTTAGGAAAAACTTTTGCCCAAATGAAAAAGTATCCATACACTTTCTCATGCAAAAAGGGGTTATATCACAGCAGAAGTTTATGGAATATAAAAAGACTGGTGAAGTGGCGCTGCTGAGATAGATGAACTGGTGGGACAGAAGAAAGCACAAGGAGAATTTGGTATTATTCTCATCGCCAAGCTATCCGGTAATTTCTCAGCAACAACAAAAACCACTAGTTTGAAATGGTGGGAGGAAAGGTCCCTTAGTGTTGTAGAAGGAAAGGAGGCAGAAAAAAAGGGACACCTCATTCAGGATCTCAGAATTGCTTTGTACTAAATGCACAATTCAAATTACTTGCATGTGAAGGTCAAACTTAGTGCCATGCATAAGCACGGTGCTCATGGAAGCCTTTCATTGCTTTCAACAATGACAAAATGAAAAAATTTATCAACTGAATTAAACCTGATGTGGTTTAAAAAACGGAATCCATTCTGTTTTCAATTTTAATCATTCATTGCTCCTATTTTATTACACCAAGAGACAGAACAAACTTAAAATGCATTAACTTAGTTAAACAAAGCCTGATTTTATGATGCAAATGTCAGTCTTCACAGTTCAGTAAGTTCTTTTACATGTTATATGACTTGTCTACATTACCTCAGCTGACAGGGTTTTTTTTATAGCTCCTTTTTTCGGTAGGTATCAGGGTCCCTGATTCTACCACCCACAGCCATGCTGATTCAAACATTATCTGAAGTTATGCACGGCTGCTTCACAGGCAGCTCCTGCTCTGCAGGATGACACATGGTAACCTTCATGTTCAGAGCAGCTCACAGGAGAAATCCTGCCCAGCCCTCATGGAGAGCACACTTTATTCCAGATGCATACACACTTAGCAGGTACAGCCAAGTACCTACATTCTTAGTCATTATATGTCAACAGCTCCATGTATTTGTTTCCCGTTTGGGAACTAAGGCAACATGAATTACATCACCTCTTCTTTCTCTTTGCTAGCTGAGATTAAAAAAAGAGCTTCATACATAGATTAACTTGCCTGGTTTTTCACTGGCTCAAAAAAAAAAAGCAAACTAATGAATTAAAGTCAGAAAAAAATCTTTTTAAATTACTGGAAGAATATACGTAACATATTAAGAAATTAATTATCCAAAGGTAGTGAGTCATACGAACCAAATACTGTATTTTAGAGACACTGTGACAGGAACTAAGAGTCATGAAAACTTCAGGCAGATACACTAATCCAGGTATTGGGAAAGGAACCAGAAACTGCCCCATTGAAATGCTGATAATCCCTGTGAGAATGTATTTAAAGTAGCTCCTAATTAAGAGAATTCCTTCACTTTCAGCCACACCAGAGTAGTTCAACATAGAGACATAACATAGGGACAGCTGATTCGGTAACATAGAAATTCAATTAATTTTTCTTTTGCTGCAAGAAAAGCAGAGGGATTTAACTTTGCTATAACAGAAGCAATAAACGAGGACACTGAATAATGTCAACATGAAGCAAGAATCAATGCCTTGGCAATGCCACAGGCCAGCATAAGCAACCAGCAAACATATAATTTTAAGTCACACCACACAAATAAACTTATTTTAAAAGGCAGTTTATGAAGACTAGGTATGTTCTATGTCCATCTTGTATAAAAGTCAAGAGGAACAATTAATTACTGGTCACATAAATCAAAAAGTAGCATCTTGTGTTCAAGCTGTGCACAGAAGCGTAAGATATATGGCCAGTACTGATATGTACAGTTGTGAAATGAAAATACAAGACATGCATAAAGAACAAGAGAGGAAAGAAGCTCCCTGGGTCACGTTCCTGGGGAAGGATTCCCTTTTTTCTCTTTCACACTAGGTGGTCATAAGTCTGTCTCTTGCTCAAGTTCCCTCAGAAATGTTGTGTAAGTGATGGAGTTTTAATAATAGTACAAACATAATTAGGATACGTTAGACATTAAACTAAGCTGAACACAAATGGCACATGAGCATAGCTTTTTCACCAGAAACTGAAGAAAACCATGTAAGGAATTGTTTTGCTAGAATTCAGAGTAGTTTGAAGATCAAACTTTCAAATTGCAGCTCTTTCCTGGCCTATTTATTTATTATGAGTTTGCAGTTATGAAAAATTGTCCTTAACATTCACCTCCATCAATAGTCTGTGGAATGGAGCTATCTGTCACTACATACAACTGAAGATGGAGTACAGATGGGCAATAACTTTATTATGATGGGGAATAAACATTAAGTAAATTCCATAATCACATCATTAAATAGTCTTATAAGTATTTTAAAACTGAACGCAGAGAAAGAAATCATATGACTTCCAAAAAAGCACAAATTTGCATTGCTTCTTGCTATTTGAGTGGCCTTCTCTTGAATGCAGCACAGTTACCATCAACACTAGTCATAAGGCAAACCACTACAAAACCATTACTAACCAGAAATGCTTGTTACCACATGTAGGTCTCCTTCTGTTCCAGTAAGGTAGAAAAACCATAAAGAAAGGCTTCATAAAATCAAGACTGCTCTCCTGGAATCAGTGACTGGCCTTGTCAAGCTAGCACTTTGCAAGTTCCCATGTGAAAGCAATCCTGGCATGAGCAGCTCGTTAACATAACAATCTATTCCTGGGTGAAAAACAACAAGCACCTGTATAAATGTCTTTACACCGTTAGCTAGAAAAATGACAACTATCTCTCACAAACAACTTTTCCTGCACAAACACCCTGGGGGTTTGAGTGACTAACCAACACAGAGCAACAATTTCATGCTAACCAATAAATTAATTGGCTAGAAAACTACTAACCAGTTGGAGTCAAAGAGGTCTGTAAAACTGTATATAAACAAGTTAGAAGAATAAAGAAGGGCCTTTTTCCACTATGAAGAAAATGTAGTCCATGTGATTTATTCCCATATCCTTCCACCATAACTTCTATGCCTTCAACCTTTGTTGTATTTCCCTCCTGCGCTGAGTTTGGGCATTATGGACCTGAGCAGCCGGCAGAACCCTGCAGCAATAGCAGAGGAGGAGGCACCAGTGGGAGCTGCCATGCACTGCACCTATGGCACAGCCCTCACACAGGGATCCCAGCCAGCAACGCTGCATTGCAGCTGCCACTGCCAGTTATGTCTGCCTCCCATACAGGAAAGTTCTTCTCCTGGGCAAAATGAATCCTAGGCTTATCAAGTCCTTACATTTCACATGATGTGGCCACATTTCCTTAACAATTGCTCCAATACCATTCTTTCCTTTTTTAACTTACAGCCGTCCCATCATTGAAAGAAATTAATCTAAAGTGCTACATTTAATCTGAAAGTTTCTCATCTCAAAATATCAGCTAAGATTTTCAAATAACTATAATACATGTTTATCACTTTTGAAGGTACAAAACCATGCAAACATTATGTATCATTAACATGGTGCCAGGATATACTTGTTCTCAGTTCTGACTTTCTTGGGCTAGCAATGCCCCGAACTATCCAGAAAGTCTAACAACTAAAAAGAAAAACCCCCCAAAAAACAAACCCCAACAAATTCAAAGCAAATCATTAGTAATACTTTCTGTTCTTCGAGAAAATCCAGCATTCCAAATTACATTTTCATTTTCCATTGGGATTACCATTTACATACAGTCACGAGGTTTAAGAATGCCAGGACCAATATTACTGAATCAAAGTGAAGATTTTCCTATCCCCAAGCATCACCACCTGTGTCACCCTGGTTTTGGACTGTATGGAGTCTACCCGAGTTTCTGTAGGGCTTTGTGATTTGCTCTCCTCTGCTGGTCAGTCTATCTTTGAGCTGTTTGTCCTAAAATGGCTCATCCAAAGGCTTAACTGGCACACAATTCTGGATGTCAGTCAGAAAGTCTACTCCTTGCAGGTGCTCCTTTAAAGAATCATAGTTTAGAGGAAACAAATCAACAAACAAGTCAGCAAACCAACCCAGTTGATTCAAATTCAATTAAAGAGCTGTGATTCAGGTCTACTATACTCATAATTGCTTTCACTGTTTCTCAGTGGAGGGGAGGAGAAAAGGAAGTTTACCGAGTTATTTCTAGCACATATGGAAACAACACATCAAATCACCTACTAAATCTTTCAGCTAGAAAAGCTAAGCAGCCATTCAACAACTTAGTATTTTCATTCAATACTTGTGGAACTGCAGACATAATAGGAATCTTGTGCAGCATCTGACACTCATGTATGCTGTAATCAAAGCTGTATCCTTCCTGAAATATAAATTTTCATCAAAACGTGTATTTTGGTCAAAATGTGTGATTAGACATACAGAAGCAAGAAGGTAAACAGAATAACATGTAAACATTTACATTAAGTGAAGCACTACATAGGTTTTTGCACATTGTATTTTTTTCTCATGGAGAATATGATAATTTTAGCGTTCCTTAAGTAGATCCTTTAGCTAATGCATACAATGGGATTTTTTTTTTAAGCAAAGTGGAAGCTAGCTGCAACTCTTCACCTCAACAGTGTCATTGGAAAGCATCCCCATATTCGACATGGCAAAGCTGATCAATTGTATTTAAACAACAAGCAATTATCTATATTATTATCATCAACCCTGAAATTTTGAAGCTGTGGTTTTTAATGTTTCCAAATCACTTTAAGCAGATAAAGCAGCCCAAATATCTTATCATGAAAGAAACAGATGAAAAAGTACATAGAAAAATGTTATTCTAATCTAGATCGAATCGCTAAAAATCTCCTCAAAGTGCAGAAAGTTACATCAGTGACACCTTCTAGAAAAACATTAAGATGAATAATACAATGAACATTAGAGTGAAGCAAAAAGCAAAGACTGTTTTTGAGCTAAATTTAAAAAAAAGCAGTCTGGCATTTTTAAAGTAGTCTTCCTTCTTCTGTGGCTAACTGAAATTGCCAGTCTTCTTACACTGGTAAATAACAAATAGAGAATTATAGCAGGAGAAGAGAATATGGAAGCCCAAAGTGAACTGTACTTCTGTAGAAGGGTAGCAATTCATTTCAATATGGAGTTCTAAAAAATAAGCAAAGTAGTAACACAAATGCAAGGTTTATCAAGACAGTATATGACTTAACACTTCCCATGTCTCCCTTTAAGGATTTTACTCTAGATATCATCACTCGGACCTAACAAAGAAATATCAGACATTTGCATTGTAAAAACACACTGTGATTCTGAAGAACCTCAAACATTCCTTCTGGTTTGTGTCCACAGAAAATAGTCCATCACTAGCTTTCTGCTTTGACTGCTTTTTATCCCTTTATCCCAGCATAATGACATGACTCTTTAGGGCCCCTTTTCAAATTCTCTGCTAATGACTTGTACTGGCTGCGTATAGCACGAGTAGTGGGAGACACTGAGGTCAGACAGCTCATTCTGTGCCATCACCTAATATGTACTAAACAATTTGAGTTGAACTGAAAATTCCTAATCACTGCCATTGAGTTTGTAAACATTCATTGCAGACAAAATGAGCTCTTGTGACGTAGGAGCCGGTAAAAAAGGGAGCTCTTGTGAGCTCATTTGCTGTATATTCTGAGTACTGCTGATATACTGCTTCTTAAGTCGCATCTTGCATAAATAAAATCCTCATAGTCATATTTATGCCTCAGAACTAGAGGTCAGCTGAAAAATAGTTCCATCACCAATAACTAAAACATAGGCTGGAGAATTCTATGTGGCAATTTTTCACTGTATTATCTCATAGCAAACACAAAAGAGACAAAAGAGATATTTCTTTTAGAAAATTTTATCTCCCAAGAAAGCTCATGCCCAAATAGTGAAAAGTAAGTGTTAGAAGAAAACAATCTGACAGCCACTGACTCTGCATAGCAAATATGTCAGTGCACTTGAGATACCACTGTGAAAATCTTTATGACATTTATAAGGGAGGTTTCTAAATACACACTGAAAGACAGCAAGCTGCTGTTTATCTGCCAGTTTATTAGATGTGCTCATTAGTAGCAAGCTATCATAACTTAAACCATCTAAAATAGCTCATTTAAAAATATTTCCCACAATCCACTAAATATTCTGCATTAGTATCTACCCATGAAGGTAACATTACAGACGAGACACCTATTCTGTCAAAAGGGTGGTTTATAGTTCACAAAGATTACTGTAAGAGCAAACTACTTAAAGATTACAACCACTTTTCAAAGACATTACAGGTAGAATGATACAAACACAGAAATATGGTTCAACTGTGTCTGAAAAGGTTGACAAAGGAAGAACGAAGAGACTCGGGAGCCTGTAAAAACACAGAAAACAAAACGAGGCATAAGAAAAGAACAAAAATATTCATTTGCAGAAGGCACAAGCATCTTAAAATAGCTTAAATGCTTTGGGCATAAAACCCGAGCTGAACTTGTTTGGTCCGGCTAAAGGGCAGCTGAGCAGAAATTTAACTCCAGCCTACAAGTATTTGAATGGGAAGGTTCTGATTAGAGAAAAGTTAATCAGGAGAGTGGAGCAGCTAAGACACAGCTGATGAAACCTCCACACTCAGATTTTCAGCAGGATAGCAGCACTGACATTGAAGAGATTGAGAGAGATCCCTTTTAAACCATGTTTTTAACAATCAACAAAATACAGGAAGAATATAAATGGTAGAAAGCAAATACAGCTGAAATGTATATGCACAATGGTGGTAAGATATAAATTTAAAATTATAAAAATGACACTTGGAAAAAAAATAAAAAGTTTAAAGAAACTGAAACTTTTTTCATTCTCTGCTTTATCACATATATGAAACTAAATAACTGTCCCATCCAAAATCCATAACTATCTTCCTTCCCCTTTGACACTAAAATGCCAATTTAATGAACACTCTCCAGAAAAAAAACCTAAAGCATGAACTGAAAAAAGGTATGAAATAATATGACAAGCATGCTCCTTCTTATTAATATAGAAATGAAGGTGGTAAAAAAAAAGTGAAAGTGTTCTAATTTTAAAGGACACCATGAAATATTTGCTGTTACAAATAATATGAATGGCCTAACATCAGTATTGACCTAAGGCAGTTGATTTCATTGGGTTTAATGACCCATTACACACAGCAGCCCAGAGCTTTGCTCTGTGCAATCAGACCTAATAGACAGAAGCATTTTATTTATCATTTGGTGTTCAGAACCTGTTTCCTGTTGACTTTCTGAAGTTTATTTTTAAAATACAGCTTTACATACTTCACATACATAAGTGTGCTTCATGAGACATCCCTAACCCCAGAATATATGCCAACTGAACAGAGAGGTTTGCTCAACATTGTCTCACTGGCACCCCAATGGACTACTAAGGTGTGACCTTGACCTTGGCTCATATTCTTGCTGAAAATGTTCATTCAAGGTGTGAGGAGAGGCATGAGCCAAGGCTACAAAATATTTGACAAAGTCAAAGCAAAGATACTTGAAGATGTGGGCCTGTTTCAAGGAAAAATAAAGGCTGACTTCCTCATATCCCTGAGGGCTGCTGACCAGAAAAGGCTTATCAGCTGTCCCATCAGAGTCAGTAAATCCAATAATGCTGCCTATGGAGTGTTCCTGATAAGCAATACATATTTGCTGCCATTTTAAAAATCCTGTCCCTTTCCCAGTGATAAAAAGGATATTACCAAGACTGACATGAACAGGAAGGGTTATATCAGAATTCTCTGACATTTCAAAGGCCACATTGATGTGCCCAGATTATTTACTACTTCTTGTTGCCTTCCACAGGACATACATGAGGACCAGTCTCAGCACAAAGTAGCTTTACAAAATTATTCTATTTGGAATCCAAATAAAAGACTCTTGTGAGATAATATGAGAAACCACATAAAAAACTGAATGGTGGGAAAATTATTTAAACTGATTTAGACTATTCAACAGTTAAGTGACAAAGTCCCTGAGTTCAAAGCATGGCATTTCTTATTGTGTATTTTCCTCATTTAAAGTGTGATTAACAAGATTCAAGCATTTCACCTCTGAAAGACAGATGACATGCCCCCACTCTCAGTATTCGTGCAAAGAATAAAGGCTGAAATAGCTGAATGCACATACACAAAATCAGAGAAGCTATCACATTTGGAGTGAAATTTAAATACAATTAAGTTATAAAAGCAAGTAAGGTATTTGTATGAGTAGCTTCATTCTTAGAATCATTAATATGTAATTCCAGATATATCTGGTAATTTCCATTTCAGGCAGCAGTATTTGGAAGGATTTGGTACAAAGAGAGAAGAAATGGGCCTAGGTAAGGAGGCCAGAGGTCTGCCTCAGTGCTCCAGGTCTTTGCACACTTGCAGTAAACAGGCAGGAACAGCTTTTTTGGAAGGGTTTCAGAAGCACCCAGTACGTAAACCTTGCCTCAAGCACGCCTTTCAGGGCCACATCTTCCCACCCCCTAGGAACTAGGCCACTCATGGAAAGACAGTTTCCAATAGATCAGAGATAATTTAATTATGTTTTAAGTACTTGTTCCACAAAACAGTCACATTGCCCATTTTGCAGTCTTTCCACCTAAGCCTACATGCCCACTCACAGGTGCCCCACACTAGCCTTTAATGATGATTGTTTGTAACTTTCATCACCCCTTTGTCAAGCCTACATATAGAAAATTAGTTTGATGTTCTTGAAAACTCCCACAGGGGCAGAGTTCAGGCTCTTTCTTCATGAAGTTGAGCTGACACACAGAAAGTGCTGTAATCACAATCTGTTTTAAATTGACATGCCACCATTGCATTGGCAGTCTTATTTACTTCTGGCACGTTAGCAGTTTGATTTAGTAGTTCCTTACCATAAACTGCTTAATTCAGAAATTTAAGAGTAACACAGACTATAAATTAGACCTTAAAATGTGAATAAAGTGCAAATGCTCCAAGTCATTATGGCTTCCACAGGTCAGCTGGTGATGAAAGAAATATGGATCTATCAGAAGTAACTAAACACTTTACGGGCATACAACGAAGTCAACATTCACTGAGTCCCAAGAAGTTATAACTTTTTGAGAACATTCTGAGAGCAGTTTAGTTCTTTAAATTTCTACATTAAGTCAGTACAGCTGCTACTTCTCAGCTGCAGTAATCACAGGCTTTTCTAAGATTTTCAAACCCAAAAACTTTCTTTGTTTAATTTAATTCCAGCACTCTCAATTTACAGATGTTGATTTGGTCTTTGACTTCTCTCAGCTAAAACATGACTTAAGAGGGAGAAAAATAAGTGTCTGGCTCCTGGTAATGGAATAGTTTTGCATGTAAGCTGACTTGCACCTTAGATAGCCTTGGACTGATGAACCAATTGTTACACAGGAGCTCTGGTACCATACTTTTAAAATTATATGTAGTGAACCATTCATCTGTGGAAATTAAAGGTTAGGGATAATGGTTATATTCAGGGATAATCATTATATCTAGAAAAAGGGAAAAGCTACATTCCCCAAAAGTGGTTCTTTACTGTACCAGAAGTACATTTGCTGAATAGAGCTAGGGACAGAAAAGAAAGAAATCTTTCATATTCTGCTGTTAGAAACAGACAAATTCTTGCCTACCAAATATGAAACCTGTTGTAACCTAACATAAGCATTTTATTGAGTATCATTCATTGGATTAATCATCTATAAATCTAAACATGTACTAATCTCAGATTATTAAAACTGTAAAAGCAACCCTGTGACACAAAAAATTAAATGCTGAAAAAGAGGAATGAACATTTTGAAAGGACAGGATTGATTAAGTGGATATTCTGAATAGTCATTCCAGTCTTGCAGCTCTGCTATCAGGGCTCTCAACTTCAGACTTACTTGAACTTTCATACCTGTTCTTCTTCTACAGACACTTTCCTTTTTTACAAATTCATAGATTTAGCTTATACTACTCTTCCGCACAAAAGTAGCTATACATTACAAAATGCTATGTTAAGAGAAAATTTGTGGTATTATATCCTATTACCAGTATTAATACTCAAAATCAGAGCCTACCTTTAAAATTCAAAAACAACATTAAGATCATATTCAAACACACCCAAAGTACTAAAGAGCTGGTACCTATCACAGCAGGAATATACTAATGTTCTTTATCAACTTATGAAAATTCTGCCTCTTTTTGAAAACAGGGATATTTTCCTTTCTCATTGAAATTGAGAATTTACATGGGGCTGACATCAGGGCATCTTTTTTCCACACAACACAAGCAATACATTGTCTAAGAACAAATTTCATAGTCTGCTCATTCAAACCAATCATTTTTGTCAGCACCCGTGGTGATGTGTACTAAATTACCTGGCAGATAGAGCAAAGAATCAGTGCTGAACATTAAATTGCAAACATCACTGACAATGGGAATTTGAAAGGGTAAAATGAGCATTTATTTCTGTGAAATGGAAGAGACAGAAAACAGCAATTTCTGTCTAATGCAGGACCAGGGTGTGCAATGACACCAACTGTTGCATTCAAACTCCACAGAGAACACAGGCAGAAGATGCTGATGTCCAACTCCACCCCCATGGCTGTGCCCAGCCATCCTGAAGTGGTGTCTGACTCCAGTTCACATCATCAAGCCTGATCCTAAACCTCACCCAAGGGCCAGCATCTCGGCCCAGCCTTTGCTTGTCTCATGGAGCTATCTGATGCCCTGGGGCTAGGGCTGCCCCCAGCCAGTGCCTCAGTCTCACTCTCTGGACAGGGAGGGCCCACAGATGACAGCAATTTCTTCAGAAGAGGAACTCAGGTGATCTGACTGATACTTAGATACACTAGAAATCAATCCCACAACTCATTGTTTCATTAGGAATAGTAAACAAGTTCTCCAACATTTAACTCAAATGTAAGCTTTTTAGAGAAATTATCCTCAATTACAAAAGGGATTTTGATGAAACTTATCCTCAATTTCTTCTCACCAAGTACCCTCAAAACAATAGGTACTTTCATTGCCTATTACTCTGCTGAAAACAAAATAAACAGGAAAAAACCCAGAAGCCCATTACCCCTAAGGAACTTGCAAGGATGTTTTTCTTTCACATTAATAAATTTAATTAGTGCTGTGGGTGGCAGAGCTCCATTATTCTCTACCTTCTTCCTATTTTAAGTATTGCCCAACTGCAACACAAACTGTACTCTTTAGCAGTGCTCTACTGTTCAGAAAAGACAGATATATGGTCCAAGGCAGTCATTCGAAATGTGGGTAAAGCCACAGACAATGTCAGTAAAGTCAACTTATGTAATCATAATGTACAAAAAGTCTGGAGTCACCTGTCATTGTACCCATCAGATATCTTGGAAATGCTATGCTGCTTCTTCCTGCTTTAAAATGGTTACTGAAAATTGAGACTATTATTAAAGAATTTTTAAAAGGCCTCTTTTGGCAGGTGCTTTGCATTTTATATCAGCAGGAAAAGTCATTTTTTTCTCTCTTTGCTTTTCTTCAAGCAGCTGTATTCACCATAGAAGCATTAACCAAGCTTTTTCTGGCCAAAAATGACAAAAAAATTAAACTGTCTAACTTGTATCAACATTGTGTTGAACCTTTCATTCCTCCCAAGAAAGCATTTCACACAGAACCTTGCTGGATGATTTATATCATTAATGATTCTAATTCTAGATAAATAACTAGTTCTCTAGTCACATGGAAAAGAGGTTTTTTTTCCTCTGACATTTTAGCCAGGACACATCTGAAGATTTTTTTCAGCCAGATGTAACATGGGCCTAAACTTGATCTCAAAAGTCCCTGCACGTGCCTTGTTCCAGCCTGTACATAAAAGTCAGCCTAGAGGTACAGTCACACTCCTCTCAGATTGTGCCATGAACATTACATGAACATGTAATTTAAATATTCTTTTAAAAGTTGCAGTATCTTTTAAGGGAAAATATAATATTGTAAAATTTAAGCAACAGATGCATTCATGTGCATCTCTACACTATATTAAAAAATCATCTAAGTGGGAAGTGGACCTACTACTCACAATCCTGACAAATCCTTGGCCAGTCCACAAATTGCAACTCTAAGTGGGGATGAAAAACACTACAGGATTTCAGGAAGAAAAGGCTGTAATAGCAATGATGAACTGCCTATTACAAAGAACACAGAGGAGCATATCTTCATAAGACATCCCTCTGGTGAGATAAAGAGCTTGATTTATATTTATCATCTTTGAAATAAAGAGTAGATTTGTTTAGGTTTTTGTTTGTACAATCTATATGTATGCATGTGTTTATAAAGTTACTGTAAAAAATTAGGCCAAAAACCCATTTGAGATTCCCTCAAAAAGCCATAAATTCAGTTCTGATTTCAATCTTCAACTTTTGTGTGTCTAACGCACAAATGTCTTGACTACTACATGAAAACCAAATTTGGGCTACCTGAATTTATGATGCTTGGATTACCTACCTTTGTTTGATCAGAATTGATTTTGTCATTAAGTTTTCCTTTTCTCCTTTCCTTACTGACATGAACATAAGAACATAAAAATAAATGATGAAAAGTCTTAAGCAGGACAAAAGGCTCTGCAACATCAGTCATTAGTGAATTGATTCCTCTATAGTTATTCCCTGACTGGGGTGGGGAAAGTCCATTCCAACCCAATCCATTCTATGGTTCTAGGAGAATGACAAATATTTTCTCTAACAGTTGATATCACAAGCATTTCCAGTAATCTCTCAGTTTCATCAGGGATGTAGCTAGCTCACAGATTTTACCATTTTTAAATAACTAACAGATTGGTCAGCCCAGGAGTCTAAATGCAAGACACCCAAAAACATTGGCACTGAATGCTACTTCGTTTGTAGGACCCTAGTCGTACCTTAAGCCCAACATGGACCTTTCATGGACAGTGAAAGTTTAGGACAGTAGCAATTAGGGTCTCATTAGATCTATTCACTCAGTCTTAACAGCCATGATTTCACAGATGCAACAATTCATAATTTCAGAGCTTTTTGTTTACTTGGCTATCTTGAGAAACAGCTCTCCCATGTCCTGGAAAACAGACCACAGTGACAGCATACTAAGCCAACAGGGTTTTGCTCTACTGGATGCAGTGACCTCCAGCAGTCGCTGCATACTTGCCTGGGGAAAAAAAAGTTCAACAAATATATAGAACACATGTATTTTCAGTCAATATGCTCCCAGCTTTGCACTAATTTCACCTCAGACAGATCCTGAAGTTAAAATGCTGCTAATATATTAAAGCAGTCTTTATTTTACTTTCAGCCATGAATTCATTTTATCTGCAACTGGATTTCATTATATTATGACAAACCAGACTGGCCCCAAAGGAGACCAATGAGCCAGTTTTACAGCAACCATGCAGAGTGTTGGGCTTGGAATGGAAATGCAGAAGCTCATCAAATCCTTGTCATTTTCCAGATTTTAAAGATGCCTCTTTTCACAAAAGTGAGGATTTTTAATCAGTCCTAAAGTATCTGTCTTCTAGACTGAAAATATTTGCAGTATTGTTTCCCCCTTACTGATCATAAATTATGTGATAGCAGAAAACAGACAAGAAGTGCCCACAGATAAACAAAATCTGATTCAACTCTCCACAGATTTGGGTACTAAGAGTGACCGTAGCTTATTTGCTAAATAAGCTATTAATATTTTGAAAACTTTTTTCTGCATACTAATGAACACACCCCGCTAAATTTACAATATTTGCAGGCTACAAATGAGGCCAGTGCAAAACCAGGAGAAAAGTTAGCCCTTTCAATAACACTTGAATATTGTTTGAAAACTTTTTTTTGAGACAGATCTTCTTAAATAAACACCTCCTTCTCAGAAATGAAGACTCTCCCAGGACACAGTACATAAGTCTTATCTTCCACAGAGAGTAAAAAGTGTATTCTGTAACCGTAGAGAATACTCCTGGTTTACAATGATTCTGCAGTCCTCCCTTCAGCTTTCCAAGCCCACTGCACTCAAAGAAGATTGGCAGATTAGATAAACTTAGGATACTGCACCTCAAAAGAGGGGTCAAGTGTGAAAGGAATCAGTAATGATCAACTACAGAATCCACTATTCCATCTAGATATGCAGAGGCTAGTGGCAATAATGTACATTACACTGCCAAAAGCCTGTGCCTTCTCAGATTAATCCAGTTTGTCTTCAAGTGAATTCAGAAAAGGTACAAGAAATCTCCAAATAGGTTTTCTAAAAAAAAAAAAAAACCAAATGAACCAATAATTAAAAGCTTAAGCGTGATATGGTGAAAAATGATAGGGGTTTTTGCTGTCTGTGCAAATAGGAAAGGGTTACATTAAGACCAAAGACACGCAAATCCCCTGTTCTCCAGTATATTACCTGGACATAGCATATATTGCTCAATAAAGTGATACCTACAATAAATATAACACTCTATAGTTGAGCAACTTAAGCAGTTAAAAATTCAATCACAGACATGGAGAGGAAGAAATCTATTCAATGCTCTTGTTTCTCACCTAGCCTAGTGTTACATCATGGTTGACTTTGCTTCTAAAATTCAGGTTTCCATTCAGAAGATCAATATAACTAAAAACTTGCAGTTGTGTACCTCCATGTCATCATTTCATATAATGTAAAAACGCTGAATGCTGTTTTTTACATGTAACACGACATTTAAAACATTTTCTTTGTTATATATTAAAGTAAAAACATTATCAGAGTAGCTTTCCTACAGCTATGGGATTGCCATACATTTCTAAAATAAACTGTTCATCAGCACTTTTATATTTAGGCAAAATGCTCCAATAAACTAATAAGAGCAAAAATACATAATCACATATCTTTATCTGACATTTCTTAATGATGCTCTGTTGTGTAAAGAGAAAAAAAAAAGGAGAGAGATGAAAGAGACCATACCAAGATGATTTTCAAAGCGCGATGGTCACACAAAACTGTTCTCATTTGTTAATGTTTTTTCTTTAGCTTCCCTTCTATTGACTAACCAGCAAAACCAAGTTTTTAGAAACACATGACTATGATAAATCAACTTGGCATCAAGTTTTAAGCTCCACGGTACACTAGGCAGAACACAATGAGTCACTGAAGTAAAGCAAAAGAAGAGAAAAAATGGAATCCAAGCTCAGACAGGGAAGGGAGAAGAAGGGTAAGAGTTTGAGTTCATTATAGCAGTATAATTTCTAAGCTAAATATGTAACTTGGTCTTTATTGCACTAAAGTCTAGACATTTCTATATGAAGCTGAGCAGTTTCAGACACATCTGAAAGAAAAACACTACTTCTGGAAATCGTGCAGTTTATTTCCAGAGAGGAACAAAACAAGTGAAAGATACAGATTTAAGTGGTGTATTTAGAAGTATTCTCACATGTTTTATACACTGGTCTGGGAATACTCCAAAGGGCCTCCACAAAGTGGTAAAACCTAAATCTCCAATCTTACTGAGTGTTAAAGATCTGACTGGAGTGAACATGGACTGCATCCTTTAAGTCATCAGGTCTCAAGAAAAAATTGATTAGTAAATTTCTGTTAGTATCACACACATTGTCCTCTCTGACTCTTTACTTTCATTCATATGTTTCCAAATTTATAGATGTGCAGAAAAAGTATAAATATTCATACCATATACAAAAACAAGCCATGCAGCTTTCCTTCTTAGTTGGGAAAGTATCAAATGTGAAATAGTGCTACAGACAAGTTCTGAAATGATACACTTGACATGTCAGTGCAAGCTAAAATAACAAATGGTGCATCTAAATCACAAAAATTTACTGCATAACGTGTACAGAAACAAAACCGGATAAAACCACTTCAATAAATACTCTGTGAACTCTTACATTTGGGAGAGGTAAATAACATTACTAATCTTAACAGCAGCTAAACACTTCACAGGTTCAGATCCAAGGAAGCTGCAAATTCATGTCATAAAGCAGTTGGAGATATATACAATTTTTTTCTGTAAAATAACGAACAATGTCAAGAACTCTGGTTATGTTTCTTAACAACTTCCATTAAGCTGTTATAAATTAGATAGCTGATAAAATCTGACTTTAGAGAACTCCATTTAAAGGCCTGTAATACTAGGGGAAACATATAATAAAAACCTAAAAATGCCTCTTGAGCTTGTCAACAGAGGTATCACTTATGCAGATCCTTGAAATGAAAGTATAACAGAAATATAGCAATCAAAATTCAGTGTTTACATGACAAACTGAATCTGATAGTATTTAAAACCACTCCAAAATTTCAAATACAAAGTCTTAATTCTAGCTTGGCCTAAGAATTGGAAGAGAGGAAGAGTAATAACTACAGTTACTGTCCACTCCAAATAAAATTTGTGTCACTTGCCTGAACTTTTCTTGAAATTCTCTTTGTCTGAACTCCAGAACCTCAGTTTCAGGATTCTCTTCTGCTCTCTATCTCACACTAATAACCGGCACTCAAGTTCATTACTTGAGTGATGGTCCATTTCAATGACATTTTTTTAAAAATACTTTGGTGTTTCTTCTGTTGGCTAGTTGTGGGATTGGTTTGGGACTTTGCTTTTGTTTTGTTGTGGGGGTTTTTTGTGTTTTTTTTTTTGGGGGGGGGGCGAGGGGGGTTTATATAGCAAGAAAAAATATTAAAACTCATCTAAATAAAACTTTCTAGATTGTCCATGAAGACACTACATGGCTTTGGCAAATTTACCTCTGAGCCTGTAAGAAAAGCAATCAAACCCAAGGTTGATCCAAGATATTCCATAACTTCTATAAAACCAAAGAACCTGTTCTGAGTATGAAGGCTTGATTAAATGCATTCAGACTCCATACAGTCTTCAAAGAAATATATAGTAAATCAATTACATGAGAAGCAGCCTTGTACCCAGCTTATCCACATAATCAAAAAAAATATTATTGACACCTTATCAAAAACAATCACCTCCACTGAGAAACACATAAAAACTCAAATCTCTCTATTGCAAGGCAAACAATTTCTGAAAAATCTTATACAGTAAGAAGTAATGTGTCTAAAGATGCATTACACACCAGACTACTCCCCAGTAAAGTAGTATTTGGAAGAAATAAGGATTTTGGAAGTGAAAATTTAGATGAAACTTTCTGATTTCCTTATGTTACTTCCCATCACTAAGACATCAGGTAAAAGCCTCCTGAACATCTTCCAAAAATTAACACTCAAATATTCCATTCTGTAGTTTAAGATATTGCTAAAAAATGCATACAACAAATAGGAGGATTGGTTTCGCTGATGTTTTACTTTTGTGTCTTCATTACACAAAAATATTTCCCCCTTCCCTTTCAAATCTACTGAGACATTTACCACGTCTGCTCTCCTCCACTCAGTTTCATTGCTCGACAGATCATTCTTCATTTTCTCACTCATTCAATTTACATGATTTTCAGACTGCTTCCTTTTTGCAATTACTGTTCCAAGCCTCTACCTAGTGGCTTAAGAGCTCAACTATCTCATAATTGAAATAGTTCTGTAGTAAGAAACATTTTTAGAATTAAAATCAAAAGCACAACAGCCTGTAAATTTATTAAAGGCAGAGTCTCTTATAGTAGTATATCTCACTCTGCATCAAAAACCTATTTGAGATCCTGTAGGGTCTTTCCATAGGCTTTTTAGAGCTAAGTGTCCACAAGCGTGACTCCTTTCACACAGTGATATATAGATATATCTATGATCAGCATTTGGTGCCACAGTCCCCTCTGCAAAACTGATTTTCTCATGGTTTGTATAAAAATCTCCTGCCTTTCTTTTCCTAGCTTAATATAGACATGCGACTGCAGGTATATAAATATATATGTACATACACAACACATGCCTATTTAGGAGGTGAGCAGACTTTGACTTTGCTCTGGCACAGACTCACTGCCTGTTTCTGAGCTATGAGCACACACTGCTGTTAGCAGCAGAGACAAATAAGATCAATTGATTACATTACTGGGACTCAAGCATTTCTACCTGCATGCTCTGTTACTCCTCAGTTATATTACTTCCCTTCTGTATGATTTACACACCAGATGTTTATAAGCCCTTCACTTGACTCTCCCCAGATAAAATATATGCAAACCTTTTTTTTCACTGTACAATAGCAATTCAATTCCTTTTCCAGGGCCCGCAAAAAGATTTTGCTGAAGACCCCTAGGAAGGAAATACAAGTCTTCTCTGTGCCTTATGATGTTGGTTACTATCTTTACAAGCAACCCAAGGAATGAGATCTACCTGTACCCTAAGATGAGAATGACACAAGATGGGTCAAGGGGGTGTCATTGCCCTGAGCTGGAGGACCATGACTATGAGATTGATCAACCCCCCAGTTGACCCTGAACTTAAGTAGGACCTGCTGCTCCAGCTGCATCCCTACAAATCTATGGGGCCTAAAAAGATCAATCTGAGAATCCTCAAGGTGCTAGTAAATATCACCACAGTCCCTCTCAATTTTTGAGCCATCTTGAGAATCCACAGGGGTCCCAGCTGACAGGAAGCAGCCCAACATTGTCCTGGTTCTTGAGAAGGGCAAAAAGGACAACCCCAGAAGACACAGGCCTGCCAGTCTCACTTCAGTGCCTGGTAGAAGTATGGAAAAGATTATTCTGGGAGGTATTGAAAAACTCCTTGAGGACAGCTCAGTCATTTGGTACAGCCAGCACAGCTTTATGAGAGCAAAGTCCTACTTGTTGAACCTGATTTTCTTCTAGGACAGGATAACCCACCCAGCTGATCTAGAAAAATCAGTAGATGTCATCTTTTTGGACTTCAGCAAAGCTTTTGATACTGTCTCTAACAGTATCCTTCTGGACAAAATATCCAGCACACAACTGGATAAACACATCCCATAATGGGTGAGCAACTGGCTCTCACAGGTCAGGCACAAAGACTCACAGGGAATAAGTGGAACATGGTGACATCAGCCCAGCATTTGGTCACTGGTGGGGTTCCACTGAGATCCCTCCCTGGCCCAGCTCTCCTCAACCTCTTCATTAAGACTTGGATTGGGGGACTCAAAGAAATAGTAAGTTTTCTGACAACATGAAACTAATTGGAGCTGTCAACTCCCTTGAAGGCAGAGAGGCCCTGCAGAGAGACCCGAGAGATCAGAGAGATGGACATTCACCAGCCATATGAAGTTTAACAAGGGCAAGTGCCAGATTCTGCACCTGGGATAGGACAACCCTGGTTGCTGATGTGTACAGACTAGAAAATGAGAGGCTGTAGAGCACTGCCACAGGAAAGGGCCCTGGGGGTCCTGTTTATGGGAAGTTGGATCTGAGTCAGCAGGGCCCTGGCAGCCAGGAGGGCCAACCCTGTCCTGTGGGGCATCAAGTCCAGCAGCACCAGCTGGGCAAGGGAGGGGATTGTCCCCTCTGCTCTGCACTGGGGCGGCCTCACCTCAAGTGCTGGGGGCAGTTTTGGGTGCCACAATATAAAAATAACAAAGCTATGAGAGAGTGTCCAAAGGAGGGCCATGAGGATGGAGCAGAGTTTGGAGGGGAAGCTGTATGAGAAGCTGCTGAAGTTGCTTGGTCTGTTCAGCCTGGAGAAGAGGAGACTCCGGCAAGATGGCACTGTGGTCCTCAGCACCCTCACAAGGGGAAGCAGAGGGGCAGATCTTATCACTCTTGTGACCAGTGATAGGACTCAAGGAAACACCATGAAGTTTACGTTGGATATCAGGAAAATGTTCTTCACCCAGAGGATGGGTGGACACTGGATCAGCCGCCCCAGAAAAGTCACAACACCAAATCTGACTTCAAGCAGCATTTCTCAGATATGTGGTGGTATTCTTGGGAATGTCCTGGGCATACCCAGGAGTTGGACTCAATCATCCTGATCGGTACCTCTCAATACAGCATATTCTATGATCCCAGGATTTTAAGACAGGAAAATGCAGGCTGCCCCAAAAGAATAAAACATTTGAGAAACTAGTAAGGACTAGCAACAAGTTTACTTGTGGTCCAGGCTGAAGCCCAGCATTTGCATATCCATTGAAGGAGTGCTTAGTGAGTTGATATTTCTGAAATACCTATCATAGCATCCTCTCCCTAAAGCAAAAATAACTGAAAATGCAAAGTGCCTCAGAACTATTATTAGAATCCAATCTATTTTTCAATTAAAATCAATTTATAATAGCGAGATTAGATGACAAGTTCTTTAAATCTTTGAGTTATCCTCCTGTTCCTGGGGAGTTTAAAGACTCACCTAGTGAATCTTTTAGCCTTGTCATTATTTTATTTAGATTAATAGCTGCATTTTTTTTTGTTTTAGTACCAGGTATTATCCAGAAAACAACAGAAAAACGAGGATAGGGACACCTACCACAGGGATTTCTCATTTGTGCTAAACAAGAACAAATCCACAGCATTCCTGCTTAATTTTCATTTTAACACATACTCCCCTCTCATAAATGCAGATTCTTACAGGCACGTCTCCTCGGATAAACTGCCAGCTGCCCAATTCAAAACTGCCTTGCCTTTGAGTCAGCAAGGAGGGCACAGCAGAAGGACAATATTTATACATGCTCTGCTAGCAGCCTGCTGCCTATCCAGATGACACAGGATGTGCTTTAGGGAAGGTCAAACAGACTTCAGGTATTCAGATCCTTTACGTTTCACATCAGCAATAGCTCAGTCACAGGGGTCATTCCTTCCCTTACACTAGAGCAATCTCAGTGGTGTGTATTGAAAAAGAGATTGAATTCCAACACCAAGTTGAAGTTACAAGCCTAAAAGTCACTATTTATGGTCCTATCACTGTAGCCTGCTTTCTCACTTTGGACAAGTCAGGATAAATTTATCTGTTCAGTCCGTGAACCATTTGAGGCAGCTATTTCTCCTTTCACACATGGCAGTATAATTTCGCACTGCAAAAAGACATGGATTTTTCTAAATTATGCAAGATAGTTTAATAACACAAATTAGACTAGATCAATACCCCATCAGATCATTTCTTAATGAAAGTCACATGAGCCCACCTTCAGCCCAGTGGAAAAACAATGAAGCACTACATGATGCAAAAAAGAGCACACAAACAAAACCCAAGCCCCCGTAAAGAAGATCTATTCATATACGAATGATTAAGTTTAGACTCAAAGATAAACTAACATACTCTGTCACTTTTAACATCAATACTTTCTTTTGTGCTAAATACAATATATTTTGTCAAATGCTTCTGCTGTTAATTATATGAATGTCATTTCCTAACACACCTCTCCTCTGCTTCATAATAATAGAGGCTACAGTTTCATTTTTCATTTGTGCCTCTGTGTGTGTGTGTGTGTGTGTCAAGGGCAACCAAACACAAGACACCAAAGTACAGCATACCCATGGGTATTGTGGCACATGCTCTGTTATTTTTCCTAATAGAATTACTATAGCACAGAATAGAACCAACGAGGTTGAAGGTAATTGAGCTGATATGTAATTTTGTACTAATTTTAAAAGGGTGTTTGTAGTGGTGAATACTTCATTCAAGAGGTTCATATTTGAATCTTCTACAAGACACACGTAACTGAAGATCTTCAGTGGGGTTGCTTTTGAAGTTGTTGAGCTTGGAATAGATGGGGTGTGCCTCCCACCAATTTTTAAAGGCTGATTCACGAGACAGGTTTAGGCTTCTGGCCACAGAAGCACAAACTGCTACTCGTTCCAAAACCAGCTCTTTCAGGATTTAGACTTATGGCTTAGCCTTTGACTCAGTCTACCTCAGTTAAATAGAGACAAAACTGATCACCTGGTTATGAAATATTAGTAACCAGCACATATGGCTAAACACTATAAATATAAAGAATGCAATTACCTAATTACCTGTCATGATTTAACCTCAGCCAGTAGTAAAGTACACTCACTCACTCCCTCATTCCCATTGAGATCATAGAGAGAATCAGAAGGATAAAAGCTGGAAAACTTGGGTTGAGAAAAAGACAGTTTAAAAGGGAGAGAAAAAGCTAGGCCTGCTAGCAAAGCAGACCAAGGAATTAATTAATTCACCGCATCCCATGGACAAGTAGGCATTTAGCCAGGAGAGCTGGGCCCCAGCGCATGTAAAAGTTACTTGTAACAAAACCCCATCATTCCAAACATCTCCTATTTCCTCCTCCTTCTTCCCCCCATTATATATGCTGAGCATGATGCCATATGGTCTGGAATATCCCTTTGGTCACTTTGGGTCACTTGTCCGGGCTGTGTCTCCTCTCAATCTCCCATGCACTCCCAGCTTCCTCACCACCATGGCAGCATGGAAAGCAAAAAAGGCCTTGGTTCTATGTGAGCCCTGCTCAGCAATAACAAAAAGATCTCTGTAATATCAACCCTGTGCTCAGTATAGATCCAAAACACAGCCTCATACCAGCGTCTGTGAAAGATATTAACTCCACCCCAGCTGAAACCAGCACGTTACCATACTAAGAAATATTCTTAGTCAAATGACACCTAAAATATTGCACCTTTTTTAAATTTTAAGAACAACTCCAGAAGGAACAAGTTGTCAAAGACTTACAAGAAACTTAATAACACCAGAGGAGCCTTGTTTTCTTCCCTCTTCTCCTTTTTAGAATACTCAGTCTTACATTCCACTTGTCCAGTCTGATTTCCACACACTTAGAGAAGCTACAGCCAAAATGAGGGGCCTGTGTCTAGTATTGATTAGCAGCAACAAGAAAATGTCAAGTCTGGCACTCATGTGGCATCTTCCATTACTGATTTGATGGTATCCATCAGATTCAAAACATTAGTTAAATATCTTTCAAAAACTATATTGAAACAGAATACCATTTAAAATATTTTAGTACCATTTGTGGAATGTTAATGTGCAAGTGGAGGAAGAAATTGAAATGAATATTATATTGAAATCACTTTTGCAACACTAAGAACGGTGGTCAAACTCGAAATGAGAAATTTATGCTCTTGCTTCATAGAAGTCTGTCACAGAAAAGACATCCCACTGCTATATTCATAATCTTGGTCAAGCAACCTCCAGAAAAAGCAGTTGCTCTCAATTTCTGTCATGATTAATTTTAATAAATTATCATAGTCTGTGTAAGCCCCATTCATTCTATCCCTGGTCAGTTCCTCAAAGCTTTCCAATAACTCTAATGTGGGTTTTTTAAACTTAAACAGAAAATAAAGTCAGTAATTTGTTTTACAACATCAGTGTTAGAACCACTGTCATCAAATTCTGTTCCAAATAGACGCAAACTGCCTAGAGAGATCCATTATTTTGTTTTCATAACTTTGGTCTCATCTTTCTGTGAGAAAATCCAGTAAACAAATGATTTAGAAATGAGAACTAATTTAAGAAGAATACATGTCCCAAGACCAAGCCACAATGCAGTCTTTTGAAACAGACTAAATGTGTTTGTTCTTTGGCTTTAACAAGAGTAGCTACACTTGTAATTTCCCAATAATTTGATATTTAAACATGTTCAGATAGAGCCAATCAAACAATGGCTTATCCTCAAGGAGAACTGCTAGTCTGCCAAGGAAATGAGGCAAATCCAACATTTAAAAGGCAGGTGCATTTTAGACGACACAGAGCAAGGGCAACTGGAACCCTCACATGCAAGCAGAGGTGTGGAAGGTTGACAACACAAAAAAAATCCTGAGATTTTATTTAAGCAAAAGCTAAAGTCACCACATTCTGTTTGCAAACTGAAAGCATCTTGTTAAAAAACATGACACGTCCAAGGCTTTATGAAAACATTTTCTTGTATTTGCAGCGAGGACAAGTCAAGTTATCTCAGATTACCCTCTGCTGAATAAACCAAGTCATTAAACTGGCATTTGCATTGAAAGGCTTTTCACAGGGTTTTCTGTCAGGCCTTTCAAACAGGGATGAAATGAATGAGGGCCAGCTTACAAATGATGCATTGTTGAATGTATGTGGGAGCAAACAGCCACCATTGTGCGTGCAGGTGGGAAAGAGAAATGAATAGACAAGGAAGCTCATGGAGAGTCTCATTATTGATGGGCTATGTGCATGTCTTTAATGGAGTTTACCCAATAAAAGATAGATTCTCCCCTTATCCTTCTCTTAAAAATTAATTATCCTAAAAAATATACAACAGTGAAACATCCCAGATTATGCATGCTTTTCTTTTGCTATTACACTACTAATTTAGATCTAGAAATATCTTCCTGAAAGTATCTCACAGTATTTAATTATTTCAAACTCAACTCAATCTTTTACAGTAATACCCTCATGGCCTTTTACTCAGATGAGGAAACAGAGGCATGTTACCAACAGAATGAAAACTTAAAATGCAGCACTTTTGAACTCCTATACTTTAGCTAAGGAATTCAACACCAGCTTTCATTTTATCCTTTCTCAAGTAGGATGCAACCACATGCCCTAATGCCAAATGTTGATACAAACAAGAGCAAAACCAGAAGCACATATGCTTCAATACATTGCATCGAAAATATCATCTTCCTGTCACAACCTTTTTCTCTGTAAATAGTCTCAAATAGTCTTCTGCCATATTTTTCACAGCTGTTTCATTAGTTTTCTCTCCTGTTGCATGGTGGCAGCTTTCATCCATGTTTTCCTCACTGAAAAGACACACTTCAAGTCTTATTTGAAAAGATTTCTTTGCTATTTTGTTGACTTCTCCCAGCTTTTATTTTACAGTAGAACATGCTTAGGCAGTATTTTTACACTGTCATTTCTGGATCGTTTACCATTACAGTCTCTAAACATTTAATTTTGCAAATTGTTTGTATTTACAGGGGAAATGATTAATTCTACTAATTTTCAACTCACAAATTGTATCTTAGCTTCCTAATAATATCATTACCTTCACTTGAATCTTGAAAACTGCCAATTTTATTCCACATGACCAGAGATCTTAACTACTGTATAGTTTTCCTCCAGGTTAATAACATTAATGAGCATGGGGCTAGGAACAGATTCCTGAGGGACTTTAGCAGAAATATGTCTGTAATACCAAGACACCTGAGCAACTGCCACCAGAGAACCAAAAGTACCACTTTTATTACACCAACATGTGTATACAACACATCCTCCAAGGAGAAATAAACGCTTTACTGAAATTTACTTCCAGTAGAAGAACTTACTGATCCTTGAACTTAAAGGTCCAACCCAAAACTGACATCAAGAACACAGCACAGAGTGTGAATCCCAACCTCACTCCCCTAAGGTCTCTAAAATGCCAGGATTCAGACATAGCTCTGCATACCTTGCACAACTTCTAACTTTGTGTTAATTACAAATTTCATTTACTGCAGATCATCATACATTCCAGAGAGATTATGCAAGTCTCATCTGGGACTAATGAGTGAGTATGAGATTTTGAGCTGAAAAGGTTCTAACTTCAAGTAATATCAGATACACTTGGAATTTAATTAAAAACTAAAAAGCTACCCTGATTATGCTTTTTAAAATTATTTTTACTGATTAGAAATAATTATATTACTTTTTACACTTAAAATGCAGGTCTTAGGTTGAACATGCTTCCATTCTTTGTTCTTTTTAATCACTGATACAACACTATTAACCTTCATCTGGAATTTCCCTAATGCTCCAAGATTTAGGCTATACCAATGTTACCGATGACTTGTGAAGATAAGTTTTAAAATATCTTGCAGAAATTCAATCCAAATACACTGATGGAAATCAAAGATTGAAAATATTCTACTTCAACAAAGACTACTAGCAAAATGGAAAAGATTTATCAGTTAGCTGTATAAATTAGTATTTTCCAAAACAAAAACAAAGCATTTAATCCTTCCTGAACTATTGGTAGCAGTACCAGTGATTCTATGTGATTAGATTTCTATCTCCTTATATTTCCTTTTTTCCCCAAGACATACATGCTTGTTTATAAAAAGATGAAATGTATTCTATTAATATAATACGCATATTTTCAACACAATTTCTGTACATCATCCTTTTGTCTATACCCTGAGGAACTTCAATGTCCTTTTATGTTCCTTTTTGTAGTTACTAAAAAAAAGTCCAAGTGATTTAGGATAAATTTTACATTTTTAAAGTTTCATTTTCTCTACAAACTTTGTTTTGACCCATTAATCATGCTTTTTAAGATCATAACCATAAAACATCCTCAAAACACTTCCCAAGTATCAGTTAGTCTTCTCTCCAAATCCCCTCTCCTAGTTCAGGAATCTCATCTGTTTGCAGCTGCACCTAGCTGCATTGAGAATCTGGCATGATTTCTATTGGTTTGGAGCTTTCTTCTTGCACATAAGTCAAAATCCTATTACAACATACACTTTTTAGTTCTGTCACGTTTTATTCCGTCTGATTTATGTGCACTATAAAACACTTTACATTGTATGTAAGGGTTTTGAACATGGAACTTGAAGTCCATACAAGTGCTAAAGTTCTTTGAGCTGGGAGGGCAGGGGACACCACGCACCACGGGCAACATTACATCTCTAGCACATGACATGGAAGTTGAAACGATCAGTGCTAAAGCATTTTCCACTCATCAGTTTAACGGTAACACAGAACTGAACAATCCATTTTCTTGTGTGATTCGGCAACAATAGGAAATAGTAACTATGCTTGAATTTTATATTGTGAACATGCAAGCATTCTAGATCACTTGCTCCTACTTACCAGGAATTTGGACAGTAACATCATTTTACATGACTACAACTTTATTTCTTTTTCACCTACTTAGTCTTTCTTAATGAGGTCATAATTTATTTTCTTTTTCACATTTCAAATCCAGGGACTGAAATAGCCATATTTTAGTTATCACTTAGTCAAGATTAAATTTAGAAATGAGAAATTCCAATTAATCTTAAAAATTGGAAGAAGAATAATTGGGCTCCCAACATTGAGTTTAGCAGTTACATGATTTCTTCTTATATTCTGGCAGGCTGATAATTGTCTTTCTTCTTTTTCACTCTGTGTTCTAACCCAGTCCATACATCCTCAGGGCCATAGTCATGATTTTCGAGAGGTTCTGATGTATCTAGAAGACTCATTTATTGAGCACAATTTCCCTCTATGCTTGGCAGAAACCACAATTTGTACAGCACCATTCTTCCACAAAAGACGAACCAAAATACATTAGCACCCTGTGTGCACCTGCTTTGTCAGTGATTCACATCAAGTGTCATCCTCTATTCATTGAGCAGAAAAGAGATCCAGAATATTTGGGACAGTTTTCATGTTTCCTCCAGGGTCCCTTGAGTGATGCAGTTGTGGATAAATGTTGGGAGCAGGGGGTTGTTGAGTTTTTTGAGGGTTATTTAGCTTTTTATCTGTTCATTAAATCTTACCTACAAGTCACAGGCAATCTGTTCTCTTAGAAAGCTGTGCTTCACATCCATCAGAACAATTTCTCCTATCCCCATTCTCTTGGAAAAGACTTCTTTTATTCACTTAAAGATAAAAACTCAAGTGAGGATCATGTGTTTTCTGGACATATATCCTGGCATGATAGGTCTGATAGTGGAAGCCTATATACAACACCACTATACAGTATATCAATTATTAGAGTAGCCTCTATTCTGCGGAAAAAAATAATAAAAATCCAAAGCTTGCCACCACTTCCCACTTCCCCCACATAACAAATATTGCACAAATTGCAAACAGAAGACATGCTCTACATTTATGCTACAACTGTACTGAGCGCAAGCCTGCATCCAAACAAGCCTCTTGCACTTCCCAAACATCCTTCAACCTGCTTCCCTGCAAATCCTGTTGGCTAACTACATTCACCCAGAAGCTACACTCAAAACCAACCACCTGAGTACACCTAGTTTTAGCCAACACTGTTGTCAACAAGATGTAAACAGCACTGTTTTGTTTTTACTCTTCAAGGTCAATCAGTCTTCAGCAAGGTCCAACTTACAAGACTGAATTTTTAACATTTTGTAAACCAGATGCAATATCTTAATAAACAAAATGCTATCTCATAAAAATTAGCTGGAAAAAATTAATGAAGTTCATTTTCATGAAAACACATCAGAACTTCTATGCTCTTAATTTCCAAGCTCATAAAAGCCCCGTTTTGCTTACCATTGAAATTTTATGCATTTCAGACAGACATGACTCACAGATTTTATTATGCTCCTTCAGATCGTGTGCACACACATCCCCTTTATCTGTAACCTCTGTGGCCCGGAATTCACTATGAATTATTTGTTTGATACTACAGCTTAAATGAAAATTGTTATTTCATTACCATGCAAAAACCACATTGTTTTTTAAAAAAAATCTTAAAATCTTTAATATGCATAAGACCTCTAATGTATGCCTCCCATCCCAGAATCACAGGGAGCAGCTCAGAAAAAGAGAGATTGAATTACAAAATGAAGTGTTAAGCACTCTTGTCAGATTAACAAGCAGCTAAACTAAACTGTGAAGACCCAACAGCAGAAGAGCATGGAGCTCTTCTTCTACACAAGTTAACAAGAAGTATGGAAGTGACACTCATGAACCCATAAACTTGACAGTAGGTGACAAAAAATAGAAAGGACTTTGTTACCAAGTCTGCCATCTGTTTTTGTAGCTCCCTATGTCATTTACATAAGAAGATAAGACATTTAAATCAGAACTTCATTGGACTGCATTTTAGTGATACACCAGGCACTCATCATATTGGTGATACCAGTGACTCACTGGGAGGAAGTACCCAGCATTATGTGAGGGTAGTAAGGCAGCAGTCAAACACCAACAGCTCTTTGTCAGCCCTAGGACCGAAAGTTAGTGTCTCCTCCTAGGCGTAACCCCCTTTTACAAAGTGTGCATCTCAAAAGGAAAACAGAAATGAGACGCAAGTTGTCTTCAAAAAAGGGTTAATGATTATCTTAGATCAACAAACCTTATATTTAGTAGGTTAGTACTTAGCTGCAAGGTAAACATTAACAATGAACAGACAAGCAAGTTCAGTTTCCTAGAAATTAATCCACTACTGGATTAGCAGATATTTGATTATTTTGTGCAGCTACATAAACTAAAAAAACAAACATCACCACCCTACACACACAAACATACACAAACAAAGACTAGAAACAGGTAGAAGCAAGGGAAAAAGCAGCCCTGCCCTTCAGCTGCGTGTCAGTCTTGGCTCAACTGTGAACGCACTGTAGTTCATTGCTTTAAGCTGACATAAAATTTGTCCAGTAGCAATCAACCCATTGCTTCTACCCTACCAATTCCTGTGCATCTTTCAGATGCTGGAACAAATCCATCTGAGAGTTAACCAAGCAAAACAAAATGATTTATGCTCCACGTCTGTGTCCTAATCGTGTTCAACAAGTGGATACACAGCTCCCCTTACTTGTGGGCTGAATGGCTCACAAGGATACATTAATTTTCCACTCACTTATTCTCCTTCCATTTCTTCTACCATGTGAACACAAAAAGAACCTCAGACAGCACTGAAGAACTCCAGCATCAGGCCATCCTGAGGGCTCTTGTGAGGAGACATTACATTGTTTGCCCTAAATACAGCATAACAGTTTGAAAAGAAAACTAAACAAAACCATAAAAAACCCCACCATAATACCAACAAAAAAGAAGAGTACTTCTTTTATGACCTTCCTTCCGGAACATTTTGAATATATTTGTCTTTCGAATGGGATGTTTTCATGTTATAAGCACTATGGTTCATTATACTTTCCATGATCCCCACCCCATAATTAACCTAAGTTTCATTTCCACTATACATGATTGATCATTGTTTTTAGTAAAGCCGCCTGTTGTTATTCAGGCTATTATAAAAGCTACCTTAGTAACTGAAAAACACTAATGTCTCTACATAAAACTTTACCATCACATTTATGCCATTTGTTTCAAACATGGTTTCAGAATTTGTCCTTGTCAGTCTACAAAATGAGATAAGGATCATTTCAGCTAATGTAACAAGGCACTTGAGAACATAAAAACAGAGCCTGACAACAGTAAATGCACATGGAAGCACAAAGTTCTTCTAAACATTTTTTATCACCATTATTGTCTACTTAGACTTGAAAAAAAAGGATCCAGCCCCTTGGTTTGCATTTTTTTCTATTCTGAACCAAAGAAATACAGTCAGAAGAACATACAAAATATTTATTTATACATGAAAAATTTCAAAACACCTTAACAGGAAAAGTAATAATTTTAAAAAAGCAACACATTTAAAAATATAAGGTATCTGCTCTGAACTGTGCTTTGAATTCCTATTTTCCAGTGATTCAATGCAGCTGATTCTCTGTTCTTCAACTTAAATTCACTACCACAAGTACACCACTTGATATCACTGGGACCAATCAATTGCAAATTCAGTCACAGCAATTTTGTGGAGAATGAAGTTATCTGCAACATTACACTGTTATGCTACAAGTGGCAAGTTTCTTGCTGATGGAAATGGCCACTTCACTAGCACTTACATAGAATGGGAGTGCTGAGACTCATTTGCATGTACTAAAAGATGGCAAAGCAGTCAGTGGTTTTTGACCTGCTTAGGTTTGTAAAGTTTTTTTTATATTTAAGCATAAAGTTAAGCTGAGCAATTTGTCACACATTCTGAAATACAAAAACATCAGCATTATGCTCCAACTACTCTTTTTCTGCTCAAATTACTATATTTAAAAGAGCAGTTCCCTGTTCTAAGATGTAGATTAGAGTAATTTCACAGTTTTCTATGATTCTTTGCAGCATTTACTCTTGAATAAGCAGAGGAGGCAATGTACAGAAGGACTTGGAAATGACTACATTACACCACTTTCACTGAGTAGAAGAGAAAGTAAATTCATCACATGCGGTCATCTGCCTAATTAGCGCTACAGTTTTTCTGGGTTTATTCCATCTGGAGTACAGCAATTCCTGTTCTTCTACTCTGCAGCATATTACCAATGTCTATATTTTGTTGTCAGACATATGCAGGTGGCTGTCACTGGCATCAGTAGACACAAGCTTTCACCAAAGGGAAACACTGATTTTGATGAACAGCAAATGAGCTACATTCTTTGTTCTTAATTTAGCAGACAGGTGTGGCTTTCATTAGCATTCAGTAAGACCTACCTGGTAAAATATAAGCAGAATAAATTTCATAAAAAGAACAGATACAAGCTTGTGCTTCATTTATGTGCTGGAACAAGCAGAAAAGCAAAGCAATCACAAGACCTGCTGCTTCCAGCTACAGTGAGATCCTCAGCTGATGTAAACTGCAGTAAGACCAGCTAAGCCAAAGCAATTATTTGCTCAATGCAGCAACAGAAGCTTACTGAAAACGTTAATATGACCATTTATAACGTCCTCTGAAGTTGGTTAATAGTACTTTCACTAAATATTCAAAGTACAATTAAAGGACTGTATTTCCTTTGGGTGGGTTTTTTTTTCTTTTTTTTTTTTTCTGTTACCCTGGCATTGGCAAAAATTCAGATCCACTAGCATGGCTGAGAAAGAAAGAGGAGTCAAAATGAAAAAGTAGTAATTCAGAACTCACAGATCTGTAAGTGCACAGCTGTGGGGTAGGCAGGTGAGTTAGGATAAGTGACCTAGTAAACACTGAAGTTACTGCTGCCTTTTAGAAATCAATCTTTGATCTGAAAGCACTTTAAATTTTGAATTCCCCCAAAATATCTACCAAAAAAAGCTTCCTGTATATCTCCAATTACTGTGTCACAGACATACAGCCTGGACACAGAACACAGCCTGACACACAGGAAAACTCCATAAAAGCTCTCAACAATGGACCGGAATATGACTTGCCTGTCTATTGCAGCTGGACAGGACAGGCACTGGACTACAGAAGAACACTGCCCTCTGGGCAGAAGAGATTAAGCAGATTGTCAAGATAGGAGGTACATCATCACAAACACTTGGTAGAAGAATATTAATCTAGCTTTGGAACATTTGCCATTGTTAAGTGCTTGAGAGGAACTCAAATTTCCAATATGAATTTTGCCCCATAAAATCTAATCTGCAAAAAGCACACAAATTCCACCTCTTCTCTTCCAAGGGTGGAAGATTGTGTTTCTTAACAGCAGAAGACCAGACTTCAGTGTGACTTCTGTATTGCAACTGCACAGAGATTTGTAAATACGGGATTTAAACACTGCTTAAAAAAACCAGAAACAAGAACTTGCCCTTTCAGTGTGCTGTTCAAACTATTTATTAAATCTCACTTAAGCTCTCATAGAGCTAACACTCAGGACTTGTAAAGCATAAACTGAAAATCTGACTAGTCTGCTTATATTTTGCATATCAAAAGTCAGTAGTTTCACTCAAATTTCATACATATCTACACACATACAGTATGGCATCACAATATGCTCAGATTACAGCAAGGGCGTGAAATCCACTGCATACAGCAACTTCATCACTGTGCAGATCCCAAGGATTATTTAGGACTGCAGAGGCCAACAGCAGGAGATAAAGTGGATTATTTAATCAGGTCAAAAGCAACAGACCTCATTCAATTACACAGATACACACAACCACCTTTTCCTCTCCCTACACCTTACCTATTCCTTTTAATCAAATATTCTGGGACAACACAGTATGTTCATTTCATGATATATACACCAATCGTATTTCATTCTTTAGAAATTAGGCTAATCTTTATGAATTTTCCAATAACTTAGCAGTTGCATTACAGAAGATGCTTCTATCCAGCATGCCTCAAAGCAAAACAGAACTCCACCAAACCACACCCTACACCCAACATTCCCATCCAACTCTTGCTAGTACCAGATATACTCAGAAGTCATGGGCAGATGCACTCCATTGCCATATCATTAATTACAGAACATAATCTATTGTTAATTCTTCACTAGGCCATGACAACAAAATCAGGATCCATCTCCATTTCTACATTGAAGCTCAGGGAATTTCTTGTCTTCACAACTGAAACATCAGTACTTTGTTATAGATTTTTTAGTTTTTCCCTTCTCCTACAGGTAAATTTTGTGGTCAAAAAATGGTGATAAGAACATAGGTTCATGCTGTAATCATATTGCAAAGGCTCCCATACCTTCTCGGTGATTTCTTATGGGCATCTCCTTACAGCACTGACTCCTCCTTCACAACACAGCCAACAAACTCCACCTCTCTTCACAGCACAGCCAACACACTCCAACTCTCTCCTCGCTCAGCTAACCCACTCTTTTGTAGCACTCATCTTCTTATTGGACACAGCTGTGGCCTATTAAGAGCAGGCCTGTTCCCAATCTTCGGTGATTGGTACAGCTGCAGCTCCTCAGGTGTGAGATTACCTTCTGCTCTATTTTCTTACACTCTATCCCTTCACAGGTTCAGATGAGAATGGACCGTAATGAAGGCAAAGACCAAAGTATATAACCTTAAACTCTTCATCATTCTTTTAACATATCCAAAAAACACAACCTGATATTCCAGCCTTGGCTAGACTTGGCATTTTATTGTCAGAGTGTAGTCTCCCAGCATCAAGTTTGTCCATGTAAATTTCCCCTCTCATATCCACTATCCTTGTTCTTGGTATTCCCTAACAGTAGGCCCAGCAAGTTCTGCCGATCCCAACTGTAGTATATAAATATTTTAAATGCAAAATGCGGCATGTACCTGACACCAGCTTTGTTATCTGCACTCCATTCTTAATAGCAGTTGGAAGAAAATGTATGTATGAATCCAGATGGAAAGTGATGCATAGCATTTCCCCTCCCCACATCCACAAATTATTTCCCATTTTCCCAAGGAAAATGAGGGAAGGAGAGAAGGCTATAATAACAGCCTATAGAATTAAAACACAGTTAATACATTGCTCTTGGTATCACCACCACAAGCAAGCAGACATCTCACTGATTTGTAGAAAGAGTGAAGAAGATGATGAATTTCCAGCAAATTTAACATTGCAGGAACAAGGAACATGCTTTATTTTTTGTCAAGGGAGATGATTTTATTTCTGGACTGGAGGTTTTCTGCTTCCTTTGAATTATCTTTTTTTTCTTTTACTCACCATTCTTGCCCGTACCACTAAAAATGCAGAAGAAATCCATTCTGCAAAGCTTCCCCAAGAAATTTTTTCTCAGGGAAGTCACTTACTCCCCCTCTCCTAAACACATGTCATTGATTTGGCCTCCTCTCTTTTAAAATCTCTATTAGATACCAACACATTAGTAGATTTCTACCTTGCTTTAACCATCTAGAAGAAAGAAAAAAATGTAATATTTTTTTTAATTATCTATTCCTCTTGTTTAACACTACTTCCTCTAGAACTACCACAGTACAGAACCTCCCAACAAGGCTGGCAAAAGGGAAAAAAAAAAAAACACAGTAAAAAAGGAAACAAGATAGAAAGAAAAAAATCTCTGATACAATTGAACACTCAGTAAAATTAACAACTGTGTAGCATGAAGCAGGGCTAAAATACCAACATTTACCTTTAGAGGCTGTCCTAAACATACAGAAGAGTAAATATCTAAGTCCTTTCCTCATTTGACTGCCATATACAGGAGCCATCCTTCTAATCCATCTTGCATTTGTTATCTTCTTTATACTTAATGCAAAATAGGGAAACCAGACCTTGAATCCTCTTCATCCAGCTGCTGGGATAATTGAGAAAAGACACTCAAGTGATGAACAGGAAGCAATGTCAACAGTTACATTTTGTCCTGTGCTACTTATGCAAGGCATAGATATTAGCAAAATGAGCATTTTTCTGTCCTCACTGGAGAAATAGAAGTGATGTGATGAGAAGTGAATGAGCAACTCATTAGAGTTCATAACATGCTTTAAACAGCCCTGCATCAAGCATTATGACCCATTCTTCACATTCATTCAAAGTCCAAGAGAAGGTTTTAATATAAAACCAAAAGAAATATTAAAAATGGTTGTTCTTAGTCAGCACAGTCTCCACTAATGAATTTGTTGACAAAAGCTCCTATTGGTTTCATTGCTGTTAGTTCTATAGTCAAGTGAGCCAGCTGGACTCTGTTCTGACTCATGCAGCTTCATATCTAATTAAGTTTCATTTATGGAATCAAAGTCCTCCAGTTGTTATAACCTTGCTGGAGACAGAGGGTCATTAACTTGCAAAAAAATTTTTATGTGTATGAGTGATAAACAAAAATACCTTTTACTGTCACTTTTCAAAGCAAAATATGCAATACTAGGTCATTCAACACAATGATTCTGGGATCTGAGTTACTCTTTAATAATTATACAGCTCTATGTAGCTGTTTCCCAGATACTTATTTTTGCACCACAGTTGGCCCTTGCTTTATATATTCACCTGCTGTTATTCAGATAATTGAAGAGTTAATGGAAACCATTAATGAAAGAGGTAAAATTGCATTGATTTTCTGAAATACTGTGAAAAGGTCCTAGTTCTCAATTCAACAGAAATAAAAAGGTAAAAATTGATATGTATTTGTACTATAATCTGTACAAATCAACTTTCACTTATATTTCTGGAGTTGGTACTGGAAAATTAGTTTTAAATTCTGACTGGAAACTTCTATTGTCCATTTGTGATCACAAGTAAACTAATATATCCTTAAAGAAAAAATTCCCTTTTTTCCCCTCAAATAAGTGAGTGATAATCACAACAATAATACAACACTTATGACATTTTAATTCACATTTCTGAATTTCTTAGCCAGGAGACAGTAGAAAAACAATTGATATCTAAATGTACACAATTTTCAGTAAAAATAAACTAGTTCTGATATCTCAAAGAAAAGAGGCAGGTGAAAAGGAATGGTGAAAAGACAATGAGATCTCATTTTAAAATAAATTTTATCAAGCTGTCCACAGTGTCTGGTGTGCTGCCATTTTCAATATTGCATTGGGAAAATTAAATGATGGAAAATCACAGAGTTCTTGGGTTCCCAGAATTATCAATTAAGGAAGATAGAAAAAAGAGAAAAAATGAGAGAAGAAAAAACAAAATAAAGCCAGGAGAAACAAGTTCACCATGGCTTTAACTTAAAGCCTGCTCTATAGTCTTTTGTCCACAAGATCATTAATAGGTCAACTATCAAAGTTTTTGATTTTTAATAAATTTTGACAGTATTTTAAAAACTGCTAAGAAAAACTTCTGCATTTTGATCCTTCCAAGGCCCCAGCTGATGAAGTTTTTCACAAATATTTCCCTTCTTTTCATTTCATGGTCTTCAAAGTGTAGGTGCCTACACTAAAGCGCAACTGTTAAAGATAAATTAATTGACAAAGAACTTCAGAGACCGGGTGCTCCACATTCCTCCTGAAACATCTTACTAGGTTATTTTACCATCCCTTCCTAACTATGTGCCAAATTAAAAAAAAAAAAAACAAAAAACAAACAAACCATAAAACAAAGCAAGAAAGGAAGAAAACCACCAAAAAAAAAACTCAAAAAACCAACACTATAGATATTGGAAGGAGTTTTGATAAAGGATAGGTTTCTTTATTATTATTTTTTAATTCCTTCCAGAGTATTAGCTGAAGATCAAATATAATTTGTGGCAATAAGAGGACTTAATCTCAAAACCATACACTTTACATTTTATCAGCATAATCCTTTTATATCCCAGGCTATACATAGACATTAGAGTCATCTACTAATTAATCACTGATTAATGACAACACACATATCTGACTGAACCAAAAGACCAGCCAATATAGTCACACATTCTTTATCACCTTTTCACAGCCGGTTCCAAGTAACACAGACTCTTGCTAAGATATGGAGAAGTTTAATATAAAAGCTGTATACTGTAACTGACAAATGAAAACACCAAATCCAAATGTATTAATAATTTTTGATGAGCTTTGGATAAGTCATGGCATGATATGTCTTCATGCAAGAATTATTAACTGAATCCAGAATCTGGAGTACACCGGGCTTTTATTTATTTTTATTTTAAATAATATTATTGCCATTACACATAATTTCCTCTGAGGGTAACGTGTCCCTCTTTGGTCTTCATAAATTCCTACTGCTTGAAACAGACTAATTAGACCAAGTACCCACTTTAGTACTTCAAATAAGCAGCTACATCTTATGGTTTAGTGATAAGAAATATCCAGAGGCACTAAAAATGTTCTTACAATTGCAACAGAGCTGTTTGTATAAGCGCCAATTTACCTTGCTCCTCTCATGTCTCTGAACAAGTCTCTCCTTTTTGTTTCATGGTTGTTCTCTTTTATTGCATGGTCTTCCTTCTCTACAAGGTAGGACATCAGGAAAATACCTTTTTTAAACTATATTTAAACTATTAGTACTGTTTTCAGCTTACCTTTTTTTTAATGCAATGTTGAGCAAACCTTGTCTTAAATCATACTATGTCAAAATCATACACTAAGACAGCAAAAATCAGAAAGCATACGACAGTACAGGTATTAGAGTGATAAATACATATACTGGGAAATATTAGCAATAGCTACAGAAAGGAAAGATGATAGGGACTACTAACCAGAGATAGTGACTACAAAGATCTGTATTTAATGGCAGAGCTGCCTTGAGGATAATTTAGCCATAAACTGATACAGTTTGAACTTTGAGAAATTGTATTAAAGACAGAATCACTGACACCAAGAATAACTCAGAAATACTCTCAATACACAGGGCTCTCAGGAGAGAGCTGCATTGAGCCCAGGCTGCTGGGGGCGCTGCATGGGCTCTTTCTAAGCATCCAGGAACCAAGTGGCTGAAGATGCCAACAGCTGCAGCTTGGGAATTTGCCTTAGCAAGACAAGAAGACAGGAGTACAGAGGATTCTCTATTTGGGAAGGGACCTGGGCATTATCACCAGCAGAACACACAAAGCTCTGGTGTGTATCTGTTTCAAGAGACCTGTAAGCTGAGAAGGAGGAATCATTGCTCAAGACACTGCGAGAACATGGTCCACCAAAAGCACAGTCATGCAGACTGCTGGACAAGGCCAGGTTCTCACCTATCTCACTATGTTACTGTTATTGTCAGAAGACACTGGCACACAGTTTCAGTCTTTAGTCCAGTATAATAAAGTTGATTAACCAAGCAAACAAAGTAGCTGAAAGGTAAGGCTGAAGGAACTCTTCTAAATTTATCATAGATACAGTATTACCAGTAGCAGGCATATTTAAAGAAGGGACCAGCTGTTCCCTTCTTCTGCAACTTCCCAGAAATTGCAATCCTGTAGTGTTCAAAGTCGGGCTTTTCCCAGCCATTCTGCATTAGTGCTGCTGTTGGGAATTCTGCATTACAGTAACTATAGAATGATATAGTTTTTATTTCCCATCATTTGGATGGTAACAAGTCAGTTACCCATATGACAGCAGCAGTGAACACCTAGATAACCTAGTATGAGGTTACTGGTGAGAGAAGGGATGGTAAGGTCAGTTATTGACTAAGTCATCATACATTAAAAATCATTAGATAAGTTTTTCTTAGGAAGGCAATAGTATTTCCCTAATTAAGGCATCCTATTTCTGCTAGAGTCAACACTTCAAATGAAGAATCCCACAATACTCTGATCTATTTACACCACCAAGTGAGACAGAAGAATAAATAAGCAACATTGACATCTGTGTCACAAATGTAAACACTTCAAAAGACTCTTTCTGCCAGCACCAGCAGAGAACCATTGGTGCTTCTGAAGCAGAGAAGCCTGTTACACCCCAAGTAAAATCAAACTCAGCAAGACATAATTAATATTCAAATGCCTTGAGCACAAGCATAAGGCAACAAAAATAGCATAACCAGCAAGAACTGATAAGTATCGTGTGACATTGTTACACCATTAATTACATAACCAGCAGCCAGCATTTCTAACCAAGCTAAACATAAATATAATTAATTGCAAAGGGGCAAACAGAGGCTTATTATGGAGTTACAGAAGTTAGAGTAAGACATGTGCGAGTAGCAAAATCTGAAAGGTAACAAAAGGTATCAGACAAGAAACACATTCTGCTGAACTATTTTGGATTTCCTATACACCTAGGCAAGACGTTTAGTGAAGCTA
>VZSJ01000448.1:768719-844866 GCA_013398405.1 Pheucticus melanocephalus
GCCAATGAGACCATATTCTCATGTTGGGAAGATCCATTTGTTTTTCTAGCCATTCCCACTGTGGCGCTGTGGGATGCAAATTCCCAACATCAGAGCAGTTTTAATGCAGAAATGCCTGATAAAGTGTGAACTTCCTCATGAAGAAGCACAGCATCAAAAAGCATCAAACTGAATGGAAAAGAAGCAAGCAAAGAGAGTTAAGAAATCACTTACTCTGGACTGAAAAACATTCATCTTTATGTGTGCCTCCAAATGATCCAGCATAAAGGAAAAATACACACTCTATTGCCTGACAGGTATTAAAGTCCATGATCAGGCTGTGACAGATCCAGATTCAAAGTGCTGCTTTGTCTCAATCAGACCAGAGATTGCCTGGATTCTCTTAAATATCCCAAGCCAATCAACTACTCAATAGACTATGAAAACAGATTTTCTATCTCTCTCAAAGTGGTTGACAAAGTTAAAAAAAAAACAACCAAAAAACAGAAGCAAGCAAAAAAACCTCCATCAAAACTTTTTACTTAAACAAAAAGTTTTATAGAAAAATTTAATGCAATTGCTAATTTGTTACTTAAAGTTACATACTTAAAGTATGTAAAAAAGTAGCTGATTCATAGTGGTTACTTAGCACAAAAGGATAGATGATGATTCAGGCCACTTACGATCTGAGTATTCCTAAACTGATGCTTTTCTCATCCAAAGCCTCTGCAGTATATTTAGTGTGCTTGATACTTAGTGATATTCTATGTTTTATACTGAGAGATAATTAGGTAGAAAGTTTATTCTGATTTTTTTTTTAATTTAGAAGTAGTTAGAATTTAACCATCTCTCATGACAACTGCATAAATTAACTGTGACAAGACCTCTCTTCCTCTACACATACAATAAATTTCCAATTAGTCCAAAAGAGAATCAGTATTGAAAAGGACTAAAGTGAGAATTAGTACCAAAAGTGGAAAAAGCTTTCTTATAAAGGATGAAACTGCACAAAATGTGGGGGGGAAAAAGCTTCTCTTTTTTCCTTTGCTATGAACTGAACTAAATTTTATGACCTGGCCTAAACCTGCTGAGCAGTAGGACTTCACAAAACACATGAAGCAGATTGTCAAACCACCTCTCACTTCAGTGAGAGAAATTGGCCTGAATCCCAGCACAAGGATAACTAAGGCAGTGAAGCTGCATCCATCTACCAGGCTGACTTATGACTTTAAACTTACTAACTTACATTAAACAGACTGGAACACCAAGGGGTTGGTTTTCTCCTATGAATTTTGCAAGGACAAGGCACTTTGGGGACCTTTTTTAGAGTATATTTTTCCAAGGATAAAACATCACACAGTAAACGTATCAAGCCACTGGGGCTGCCAACATCCATGCTCATCTCATCAGGTATAGTTTGAAGAGAAACCAATAAGCAGACATTGGTGAAGAAAACCCTTGTGCGCTTCAATGAATATTCATTACATCCTCTAATTTATTATCATGTTTACAGCCAAAACTGCAGAGCAAATTACTTTCTACATAAGGTCCTGAGGGGGTTTTCATTTCCACAGCTTGGACTGGCACCAAAATAAAGCACATTAGAGAGAAATTGCAAAGAAAGCCATTAATATTTAATGGACTACTAACAGCAGTGCTCCTCACGACAAAGTCACAGGGCAGAGGAGGGAAGGATCATTCAGAACTTTGCTCCACAAAAATTCTTCTCATTAAGCAAACTGAATTCAAACAGACTGCTTTCTAAACCAAAGCCAACAAACAAAACACAAGAAAATCCCTCCACCCCAAATAACAAAAGAACTAAAACCCCCCCATACAAAAAATGAAAGAACAACCACTCAATATTAAGTGGAAATAAACAGCAAAAATTGGACCCAAGAGATAACAGCGCAAAGGAGAAATAAGCTTATTACAGGAGCAGAGCAAAATTTGAAATGCACAGAGAGGAAGCATCATATGGAGAAAACACAAAATCATCAGTGGCTGGAAAACGTAAAGTCATAAACATGACAACACTGAAATTTCCATTTCCTAGTACAGAAAAAGCTTCAAGTTACCCATCCAAGAGAATGGAATTAAAACATAGGGAAAAACAAGTGTCCAGCAGCCAGTAGAACTTTTACAGCACTAGCACAGATGGTATAAACTTGTAACATCTCTCTAGTGATTCAAACAGGATGGCTGCAGTAACATAGTCACTGCAGATGGCATGACAGATAAGGATATTCACAGTGGTCTAGATTCATTTTCAAAACTGAAAGCAGACAGCATAAGGTCACTTAATCCAGCTGTTTGTTCTCTTATGCTACTCAAAGCCAATGAGGAAATCCCAACTACTGCTCCTCTACCACCAGGTAAAGCAATAGTCATGTGAATACAGCTTTTCTTTCCGATTCCAACTACAACTCAAAAGTAGCCTCAGAACACTGACCAATGACTACTGTTCATTACCTACTAGACAACCACCCTTTCCACAGAAAAATTCTTTGGTTTTGTACCTATTCCATTACTCCTGCACTGGGTATTTTAAAAACCTTGATCCTTCTGACTGCCTGACTCTGCAAAAAACAGACTCAGGCATGCTTTTTTCATAACCTACTTAATTCAATCTTCCAATTATTCTATTCAAATTTCTTTTGAGATATCATTACCAGTTTTCATCAACAGTTCTTTATCTCTTTCCTTCTACCTTTTACCTTTCTGTGGAAAGAATGAGACTGGGAACAGCACAAAACATTCAAAATTGAGTCAATCTGAATAGCAACTGAGTGAAAATATCTTCTAGGCACAGATCAGAATTCACATCATGTTTCTTAGATGTTTAATATTTTCTCTAGGATGCAGTTTTCCAGACTATATTTGGTTTAGGTACCAACTGCTACAGCTGCCAGGGGAACTAACAAAGATAGCTACAAAATAAAGACACAGAGGTCAACACCAATTAAGCAATCTCAGTCCTTGTCTTTTTTGTCATACCTTTTTCTGACCACACAATAAAACAATGACTTGTATGGAAGAGCATTAACTGTGAGGGCATTTGTTACACGAACCTTTTCATTGAAGGTTCCAAAGCATTATTATCCTATTCTGTGCTTGAAGTGTTCTTCCAGAAGGTATATAATCTCATAAATGCATTTAAATTCTGATTTATGTTGGGTAAAAATAACAGAATAAATCCCAAAACACTTTTGAAGTTTTTTGGTCACATTATAGAAGTGTGTTTTATTCTTGAAGATAATTGCTCTTAAAAGAAAACAATATAAATAGCAAAACAAAGGTTGTAAAATCACTTGAAGTAATTCAGTTTTAGATTTACAAAAAACACCAAGTGGAGTCAGGAGTAAAAGTCCTCTCAACTTTCATCACTGATGTACTAACAGGGACAACTTCACCAGGTCCCCAAAATTCCAGCTTTCAATTTTTATATTTCAGTGATCTGAAATACTATTTGCATTGACTCCTACCCTTTATTATCAGTTTTGGGGCTATAAGGGCCTTTTACTGAGGCTACTTTTATAGCAATTTCTCAGTTGAACTTCTTTTTCACCCAAGCCCCAAATGTCAGACTGTTTCTCTGGCCAGAGGAACTAATAGAGACTAGAGTCTGAAGAGCTACAAACTCAGGCAGCAACAAGAAAAAATCTGGTTTAAAATACTAAGAAAGATGTTTTTCTTCAGATGAGCTGGGGGTAAATGAGCAATTTTGCCAAGCAGGATTGCTTTTAGCATTAAGAGACAAGAGGTGACAGACAAAAGTAGTTCATCCCTAGGCAGAGGAGATTAAACTCCAAGTTCCCTGGGGTTTGTAGACAACAGGTAGCAGAGCTTTTTCCAAGTTTCTGTTTCTGAGTCAAAAAACTTCCTTGCTCCGCAGAATTTAAAAGCCAATTAAAAGATTCAAGAGACTCAAACCTGCAACTCCCCTTAATCATGAGCTAGAGAACGGGTGCATACCTGAGATATTCTCCTGGAAAGAAACAGGTGGCAGTGTACAGACAGCAGCCAGCATGGGAATCCACATTCAGCTTGTGCTTCCCATGCCCAGCCAAAAAATACTAATAACACAGAAAAATGAGAAAATTCAAGGCAGTGGATTAGACCATCTTCAACCTTGTAATTAGCTTTCCTTCTGAATAATAATTTTTTGGAAGGAGAAAGAACTCGTGAACAAGTACACCCAGCTCCTCAGACAGCCTCGTATAAATGAGATGCAAGCAACTAAATCTTGGGGAACGATCTTTATGTAAATGCAAAGTTTTGATGAAGATAAGCTGGTCTCAGTAGAAGAGGTATCAGATGCTTTTGGATCTGATTAGAACTGATTTTTAGAGCAAGTTATGATGACTTCTAGAAATAAACTGGTTTCCTATTAAAACACTAGTATGTCACTCTGAAGGGTTATATTTCTATATATTAACTTACCCCTGATCTGTTATCTGATAATTTGACAATCTCATTTGCTGTTCACTTTAGATAGATATAGCAAGGCATGTTTGTGTATAAGGCATTGTACTTGGACAAACTACAAATTCTCTCTTGGGAGAGCTACACAAATCTAGGTCAAGGTTAAAAGTTGGAAAAGTATTTGAAAACAGATACAGAAGAGAGGTCTTTTCTAGCTCCACATTTCACTGTGATTGAAAACAATCTGATGTAGCCTGACTGTTGATACACTAAGTAGAATTTGATATTGAATCACAGATAGATGTATAGGGAAGGCTCACAGTGTTCAACCCCAGCTGAGTACGTGTGGAGGACAAACTGTGATTAATGGCCAAAGTCTAAGCTGACAACAGCTATTACAGCGTGGATTACACAGCAACCTAATATTGCCAGACATCACCCTCAATCAAGCCTCTCTCCTGAACAAAGTGATCAACACTAATCCCATTGCCATGCTATTATATCAGTAGACTCATAAGCTTTCCATTCCCCCATACCATTTAATGGTCCAAAGATGATGGCTCCTGGCCACTTGGAACACTAAAAGTTCAGACTTGACTGAACATTGCTAAAGGTTCTAAAGATTCATTCTCCTGCAAAAATCTTAGCTAACAATATATCCCTCAACACCTACAGCTGAGAAACCATGCACATATCAGCAATGGATGCCCTGAGCTAGCACATCCTTGTGCATCAATGTGACAACTGCATTATAAACACTATTTTTTATATCACATATGCTTAAGCAAGCAAAATGATTACAGACCACAGACATCACTCAATTGGCTAAATCTAAAGGAGAATTAATGCAAACGGGCTTTGGCAAAGAGATTTTATTCTGAACTCCCAAATGGAAGTTTTATTATTTTGTCTGGTCATATGCCAAAACATGACACAAAATATACGTAAAACACATGGAAAATGTTCTGTAGCTAATATTGCTTAATGAGAGCTTGAATCAAGTGTACCCAGTTTCAAAATGCAAAACATCTGTAGCTCACAGACTTGTTTTGCTGATTTATTTCTCTTTTGATTTGTTTTTAACCATAAGATTACCATTTGAATTATATTTAAGCCCACTACAGAAGCAGCATTTACTAAGATCAAAACATTTTCCTTGTTTTTCTTCAATTGTCTAGGCCACAATTAGGAGTAAATAGACTTAGAACCTGGAATTCTTTAATTTTTATTCCAACTTTTCAGATTTGTTTTAGCTTTTGAAATCACCCAGTGAAAATAAGAAAATAAAATTTAGAATTATTTTTGTGTTGTATTTTAGAAAGGAAAGGGAGCAGGTTAATACTAAACAGTTGATAGGTATCATATATTTATGCTCATATCTTTACAAAACCAATTGCAAGACACCAACTGGCCTGCATATAAAGATCAGCTTAGAGTAATTTAACTTTATTAGGTTATACAACTAAATTTTCCAACATACTTTAGCTAATCCATTTAAGGAAATATCTACTGCTGTAAATATGATACATCATAGTCTAAAATTAGATGTGTAAAAGATGTAAATAGTATAAATTATTTGAGAGAAGTAATCTTTTCCTTTCCTCGACTCAATGGGAATAGGAGAAGAGAGAACTACAGTTTAGGCCAGATGCTAAATGCTGTACTAGACATATTAAATGGCAGAAATCCCACCCTGCACAGTAATGCTTTCAGGACTGGTAGTCAGCTTCAGTCTTCAGACCTTCTCCACCACAACCACCATGTGATAAATGTGTAATATTGTCCATAGGGTTCAAGTAGTTCAGTCACATAAGCAAGGTACAGTGAGTTGTAAATGAACCTAACTGAACTAAACAGCTTAACTGAAACTTACTTCAAAGATTTATCCCTAACTACATTAAGAAAAAGAGTGAGAGGCATTAACACATTCTCTGCTGTAAGTACATTAGAAAAACCTCTTGTGATGCAGTACCAGCTGTGCTGAACATGCACTTAAATCAGTTCTTTAGTTACTCCATAACATCATCACCAGGCACAAGAACCTCTTTGTCAAAGCAATTTATCAGTTTCCAGCAGACCCCCTCCTTCCCAAGACAGCAAAGCCCAGAGCCCAAACTGCTGCCAAGTGCACAAGCACCTGCCTCAGCTGGGCTCTCCAAGGCAGGCTCAGCCCTCGTTCAGGCTGAGTGTCAGTCTGCCAAATGGATCCTGACACCTTGCCAGAGGGGAGGGCTCCTACATGCTCGCTTACATGCCATCCCTTCTCCCACATCTGCAAAACCTGCAGCTAGCCAAATGTCTCCAGCTGCTCCTACCTTTACTCCTCTCACCAGCACTAGAGCACCTAGAGGGTACCAACTATGTCTGAACACATTTAATCAGAGAAAATGCAGTTCAAGTTGCTGCAAACACAAAGGCATTCAAAACTCATTGACTTCCAACAGTAATTGGATCATCATCATCAAATAGGAAACGAGCTAGGAGTTGCAGGAATCTGCTACCCATATTGCCATGCTACCTCCTCTCCTAGGAGGAAAAATCCTTGGGACTTTTATACCACCTCTGCCACTATTTTTAGCACCTACAAGAGCCAGATATCCTTAAAACCCTAATAAAGGCTAGATATCCTTCTAACACAAACCTGCAGTATGCTGTAAGCGATCCAAAATTAGGTTCCTCTTGTTAGTTTCCCTTAATTTATTACAAGGCAGCTTCTGCTGGTTTGAGACCCTTACAGTTCAGGGTCTGCTAGCCATTCACTATGCTTCCCAGAACAGTTTCCATAAGTTTGCCATATTCACACCAACAGTACAACACAGGAAAAAAGAATAATATACTGTTCCTCAGATGAAGAGGAGTGAGTGCAGTAAAGAGCTGCTATTGCAATTCATGATATTGATCATGTTTACAGTTTTAAATCCTTAAAGTTTTAACAGTGAATGGCAGGACACAGTAGTGTTTTGTACTGCAAGCATTTAGTTTATTCAGATGATGAGGAATGTTGACCCACTCTCACGCCCCATGTCACAAGACAGTGAGTTTGCTTCTGACATGTGGTTAGGATGGAGATTACCACAGCAGCACTCCAGTTGTTTTCGCTGCCTTCAGCACTCCAGAAAGGAACTTCTATAAATTTACATTGATTAGGCCAAAAGACTTGCTTGGACAGACTTTCTTCAGCTGTCAAGCATGGATGAGTATAAATATTTATGAGGGCAGAAAAGCATATCAAAACCTAGTGGAGCTGTGAGACAAGCTTAAACAATGCTATTTACAACCCATTAACATAGGTTGTGCTGTCTTTCTCAACTCAGTAGGTACAAAAAGCTTCAAGAGCTGGTATAATTTCACTGGGGTGCATCAAAAGCATCAGAGAAAGTTAATAGTATTACATAAGCATGCACATCCTTACTGGAAGGTTTAAAATATGTGCAAGTAGAGACATTGCCCCAAGGCATTTCATTTTGTTTCAGTAGAGTTGAAAATGGTGCTGCAACTATACTTATGTTCTTTATATAAAGATCCACCAGCTGGTGTTGAAAGTTATACAAAGGCTGTAGGTAACAAGAACTGTGTTTGAGGAGATTTTTATTATTTTATGGTGTCCTGAATACCTTGCTAAGGAATACACGGCGAGCATTCTGGTTTTCCTCCGGAAATTTCTCAGACTTGGCAAAATATTTAAACAGGAACATAAACAGGTTTCACCCATGCTCTAAATATGAAGCATTTCAAAAAGAAAGTCTGAATATATCTAAGGCACAATAGTATTGAAGATTCCAAGTAAATATTTTTAAAATCATACATAGGTACTCCATGAGAAAATTTAAGGTAAAAGGATCCAGTCATTCAAGATTTTAATTTGACCATACACTATCTAAATTAAAAGGGAATATCAGGGATGATAAAGAGGCCTTCCTAGTAATTGCGAGGAGCAAGCAAACAGATTCAGATCAAATTAATTTTTTCTCAATATGAGATGAAATCTAGTTAAACCTTTAAAAATTTTAAGATCATCCTGTGTTTCCAAGGGTTTAAAAACATCAGGCTGTTTCATATAAAAAAGAGCACTCATGTATGTTTGAGATCACTGGACCAACATCTTCACAACAGTCTTAAGTGTATTTGCTTTCCAGATTAAAAAATAGAGCAAACACGACAAAATAATGTGCTGCTGTTGAACAACCCTTTTAGTACAGAAAAGTTCTGTAAATAGTAAATACTTTAAAACAACAAAACTTTTCGCATCATCCTATTTCAGTGTTCCCTCACTCCCATCAGTATAATGAATTTTGGTATAACAATAACACCACATTGTTCAACCCTGAAGAATTTTTGGAAACAGGCCTTGCACGAAAAATACTTTACACAGTATGTTACACTAACTTCACCAGCTCTGGCTTAGCTTGCAAAAATTTATGGAAAATAGAATACAGCACTGTGGCTGCTGAAGTCAAAGTATTCTTTAAAAAAAAATCTATTATTCCATTTGATTTCCTCACCCTAAATGTTTTTGATTCTCCGGCAGTCTCACTTCTATGGGATTACTACAGAGATGCAGAGTGGTTGCTTCCTTAACCTTCCTAGCTCAGCTGGTTTCATGACTTTTTTGGATGCCGACAGCCTGACAAAATACAACAACCACCAGAGATTATCCACCTGAAAATTTTAAGTAAACTCAGCTCCCATTTTCATTCAAAACCCAGCTCTTATTTTCACTCAAATATTAGAAGCAGATGGGCTTGGGGGATTATTCTCCCCATTGACCCAAGCATTAGAAAGGATACCAGAAAAAAAATGCTACCTCAAAATCACCTAAGTAAGCTAGGCTGACATTAAGGTTCTCTGCTATAGTTTAATAGCACTGTATTAACATTAAAATATTCAAAACACATATTTGGAGTGGGAAATCAATTGCCAGGATTTTTCTCTCAAAGTTGTAGCCACATATCTAATTAAGAAGGAAGTAGTCAATTAAAATCGCACTAAAGAGACACAGAAAAATAACAGAGAAAGAGTTGTGAGACAAAAAGAACTGCAAATGGCAATTCAGCAATGAGGAATTAACAGTAAAAATAAAATAGAAATGAAAATCAGATCTTTGCCACTTAAAAAAAAAGTACATCCAAAGTATTACACAGCTTTGAGAAAAACACCTTCCATCAACACATTACAAAAACAGATGTATAGTCATCATTAGGTCAAGCACTCGAGTCAGACAGAGACACTATTAAGATTTTCTGTTCAGATCTAACTCACCCGTAGTGATCATTGTGGTTTTTGCTACAGGAGTCAGTGACCTATGGCTTTTGTGGCAGAAACTATGGGTGTGCTGGCAAATAGTTCTGCCAAGTAGGAGCTATGGCCCTGCAGGAGCAACTCGGCACTCAAATGGTTCACGTGCCAGCAATGTACTTCTGACTGTCCCCAGTCTGAGCTGAGCAGCCAAGCACTAATTCAGTGCTGGAACACTGGAGATAACCTTGCCTCAAACAGACTCATCTAAAAGTCAGGTTTTGTGCTCCATGACCAACTTATGAGATAAGCCAAAGCAAGGCAAGCACAAACACTGGGGATCCAATACCAAAATCACAGTCCTGATGTAAATCAGCTCAGCAGTGTAAACCTATCCCTTGCAGAAAACATGAGTGCAGCTTCTGACTGACATCCAGCCAGTTTATGTAGGGCTAGAAGTCAGAGCATCACAAAATGGATGCTTTCCAGAGCAAACGGCTTCCATATGCAAGTTACTGGCAGTATCTCAGATTTCTCATCCACTGGAATATCCAATTATACAGGTATGGTCTGCTTCAGGAATAAATTACTAAATAAATCTGACTTAGCAGTGCTAATACATGCAGTGACCACCTCCACCGTGCAACTCCCTTCAAAAGCTTAGTTTTCACTGTCCTAGCCCCCCCACCCAGCAAAAAAAAAAGTCTCATCAAATCAACAATGTGACCAGGAAACATTTATTATGTAAATGTTTTTTCACCATAAAACTACATCCAAATTTTCTATTCTGGACTTCTTAATTACAGACCTTAAACTCCATTGTTCCATTCTCCAGAAGACATCTGTACTACTCAGTGCACACAGTCCTATGGCTCATCAATGGATGTCACGGATTATACTCAGATTTTTCATTGGTCACATCTGACAGAAGATGGAATTTTACATTTGTACAGTGCTGACCTTTAGAGTTACTACAGCCACCAACACCACCTCTGATTTTATAGCCACAAAGCCTCTTCCTCTCCCCTTCCTCGTACTTCCTCCACCGCTTCTTATTTTTTACCATTCAGAAGGCAGTATCTATCCATGTGCCACAAGGCTGTTGAAATTCAAAATATAATGCAAGAGGATCAATGAAAGGCTATTCAAAATCATCCAAAAAGAAGGGAGAATATTCTTAACATTTCTGTTACTGTGTTCAAGGAGTCAAATGAAAAGTTATCTAGGTCAAAGAAAAATAATATATTGAAGAGACAAAAGAAAAGCTGAAGTAGTATATGAGCAATAACTTAGGTAACAATCTGAATTTGTCTTCTCTGATTGCCTAGAACCTGATGTTATTTACGGAAACCAGGAACAAAGCAGTTGCGATGAAATGACTACAATAATGCCTGGCAATAATGATATTAAATCCATGTTGTTCTAATTATTTGCAGTGTGTAATTTGGTTCTGTCTTCAGTCTTGCTGTCTAAAAGCAGCTGGGCTTCCCTCCTTCCAGCAGAGCAGAGCATGAAGACAGAAGTCCCCTTTCATTTCTCTTTGTCATTCACTAGGTCACTGAACAGGAGGATACCTTTGGGCACAATGGGAGAAGTCACAAGGCAAATACTTTTCCTCTCTGAGCCTAAAATCTATTTTATGCATTACCTGCAGCATTGTGCCACAATGAGCACTCAACAACAGACAGGAAAAGCTCAGCAAGAAAAGACAGCTTAACTAGTGAATGGAGAAGACTGAAGTCACCAAGGCAAGCAAACTGACATGTTAAGGTTTTAATAAAATATTCTGTGACAGAGCACTCTTACAGATTCAAACAATACACAAAAAAAACCCTTACAGAATGTCAGGACACCTGTCTCTAATAACTCCCAAGCTTTGGGCAAAGCTTCGCATCCCAGAAACATAAATGGTTATATACTTTGTAGTTAGACTTCTTATACATAATATGTTATATTTCCATCAACACTCGAGTTTTTCTTCAGTTTGCATTTATTTGTACATTTATGCAGCCATTTTAATTTTTAAAAAAAAATCTATTAACTAGTACCTTTGATTTCTCTTGCCATCCATATTCAATTAATACCAGTGGTGACCAACCGAATGACTAAAAAGTAGACATGCAGATAGAGGAAGGAAGGTTGTCTACTTACCCTAGGAAACAACATTTTTAAAAAAGTCACAGTTAATTCTCTTTTAACAAGTTCATTGAAACAAAGTTGGAGCACATTTTTTTAAATTTTAAGTGGCAGAAAAGGTCCAAGTAACCATGAGGAGAAAACAGCAATGGATTCAATGTTCCATTTTCCTCATAAAGCAAGACAACATGAGGCAGGGTCGGAGGAGACATGGCCCCAAAATCCACACAAAAGAAACAAATGTTTGAGGAATTGTAATGAAACCAGGAATAGAACTCAGAAAAGGATACATGAAGGAGAAAAAAAAAAAATCAGTGGAGGTGATAAAAAAAACTTCCAATGGAAATGGCTACTGTTGGCTCAAATATCAGTTTTGTACTTAGCATGTTCTTGATGCTGCAAGAAATATGACTTTGACAAAAAACCCTCTATGGGACTCCAATTAGCTATATTATAAATAAAAAACAATTTAATAAGAATAGTAAGGAAGGCTACAGGTCCATAAAGAGAGTTCCTTACTTCAACATATGGTGACAAGTTACAGCATAAATTACCTCCCTCCCATTCTATAAGTAGGCTTCATTCATTTTTACATTACAACTTCTCTCTAAAAATATACACAACACTTTGCAATTCATACATTAGTTTGTATTACTTGCCCTCTTCACAAAAAAAAAAATTACCACAAAAACACTATAGAAACTTCAAAAATAGAAGGAATTAGAGGTCCTGAACTGAGCACCTCTATCTGAACTTGCATGTTTTCTGACTTCCAGTAATTTATTTCTGAGACTAACTCCTTTATTAATACAAATATTTGATATGAAATGCATTTTTATGAGCTTCAGTATATATTCTCCAAATCCCACCAATAAATCCATGGTTTATCACATAACTCTACAAGTTTACTTGGTTCTGACAGAAGAATATTGGGGCTGAATACTCTCCCTAAACTAGAATGTGTTCAGGAGCAGACCTTCAATATTTCAGGCATTACCACGAGCAAGTAAATACAGAATATGAAGGATATATACAGCCTTTCATGCTGCCCAATCTAACAGTTTGTTCAAGATTATAGCACCTCTTGCAACAGTAAGGATTATTTTCTATTTCACTTTGATACAATTATTTAACTGGCTTGAGCAGTTAAATAATTGCCTTCAGCTTCCAGGCAGAGACCCACACAGGTGCTTAACTTCTCAGGCACTTTTAAAAAAGGAGTCAGTTTTTAATTCCTGTAAAGCAGTGATAGCATTTCAAGAGACAAAATAGTAAATGTATCCTCCTCCAGTAAGCATGATATGTTTAGTAAGTAATTGCATCTCCCTGCTGACTACCTGTGAACCTTTCTTGCAAACTAACTTCAAGCATTACTCTAAAAAAAAATATCTAGGAATCAAGGCCATAAATCAATTTGGTAGCCTACAGATCCAGTCTCATCCATTGTTTTATACATTGATCAGTTTCAGATCAGAGATGGTGCTTTAGGAAAAGTATTGCAGATGTGGTGTCAGCAGCACACAAAAACATCTATCAAACCTCACATCATTAAGTTCAAATTTCTAGCACCTGAGCTTTATAAGCCTAATGTTTTAATCAAACAAATTGAACAAGACTTGGAAGGATTACTGATGTCACTTCTCAGGCTGAATCTGTCTTTCCCGTACAGCAACTGGAGCAGAAGTTGCCTGTGAGGGAGGTACCATTTAACCATCCAGCACTAATATCTCTGGATATCATCTATAACAGCATTTAGTACTCGTGGGAAATTTCAATTTCAGATGGCTATTAGAAATACAACACAGCAGAGAGGAAGCAACCCAGAAGGTTCCCACAGGATGCAGAAGACAACTTCCTAACGCAACTGATAAATGAGCCTACCAGGGGAGGTGCCCTGCTAGACCTGTTAAAGGACACTGGTTGACAGAATCCCTTAGAAGTCAGTCCTGAAGGGCAAAGGAGCCCAGGAAAGCTGGACGTGCTTAAAAAAAAAATCATTTAATGTTCAGGAGCAGGCTGTAGCTAGGTGTAAGAAAGACAAGTTTTTGGGGAAGAGGACCAGCTTGGTTAAAAAGAGAATTTAAGACTAGAGACTAGGGAAACAAAAGAATCCATTACCTCTGGAAGGCAGGTCAGGTAGCTTGGTAGGAGTAGAAGGATGTCATGAGATCACTTCAAATTGCAGGTTCTGCAAAGTGTCACCCATATCAGGTAGGTGCAGACATCTCCCATTACATGCAACCTCACAGTATCCCCAATTCAAGAGTGTAATTGGAGTCTCTTAACTCTGAATGGGCAGGAAAGCTACTTTCCAGAGCCTGTTGGGTGTACATCATCACCCTGACACAAACATTGCAAATAGATTCCACTAAGAATTTTTCTGGCTATGGTCAAGGAGCAATTCGAATTGCATCCTATTCCTATGGATATACTTATACTTTTCTTTTAGGTAAGATACCAGGGTAATGCAAGGTAGCAGAACAAGCCCACAAGAGTTCTGACTTGATAATGGCTATTCCCTAATATGAATCTGCCACCTAAGGTATCATGAACATAGCTAAAGAGATTCACGCTGGTTTTCATCAAAGTTGATGCTTTCAATAAAGCATGCCAGATAAATGGTTGTCCTGTAAGTTAAAAATTATGACTTTAGAGATCATCTCACCACTGGGTTCAGAGTTAAACCAATCATGATTTAGAAAAAGCACCTACAAAGAACATGCCATCGCATACATGCCAGTGAATCTGGTGTCCCAGTTCCAAGAAGGTTAAAGAAACATTTTTGAAAAACTCCAATAACTACTGTCCTCTGTGATCATTGCTTCTGAAGCTCTAAAAATGCCTTCATATAAGTAATTTATGGACTGCAAACATGAATAATTTATTAAGCATAAATACTATTTGCCTTCACCTGTGTTAATCTCTATGCTAATTTTTATTCATAAAATCATATGCAGAATATATGCATCTGCAACTACAATAAGCAAAAAATATTCTTAAGTCTCAAGTGACCTTACATATCACTTTATTTTCACAATGATTAACACACATTGTTTGCTCACTGACCAGCATGGCAAGCAAGTTTCAGATCATCTAATTGTGAGTCCAGAGAAAAGATCTAGGTATAGGCAAAACGATGTCAAAAGTTGATAGGATTTACAGGCAGTTCTCTTTATAAATCATTCAGTGGAAAGAGTATGTTTTCTATCCTATTTAGGTCCAACAACAAAAAAATTAGGATAATCATCCACCTGTGGACAAATGCTTTTATGAATGACAAGTTGCCTAGATGACTTCCAAGACTTTTAAAGTGTAAAAGTACAAGGAATTACCATATTCATGAGAAAAACAAAAATAAATAAAATTTCATGACAGCTAACTGGGGCAGGGGAACAACAGTGAAACAATTAGCACCCAAATATACACTGGAAAATTTAAGTAATTACTTTTCTCTAGCTATTGCCCATGATGTTGAAGTCTGAGAAGGGATATTCTGTAATCACACATTCAGCAGGACAATTAATTGGAAACACTAATTTGCTAGAGCACAACAGTTAACACTGAGTGTTATTTTGAACATCTCTAATTGTGCTAAACACCATCATAAATACTTCAGTCAACTAAAATATATTTTTACAATTAGCATGTGTCATATGTTACATTGTGTTCATAACCAGAAACATTTTAATGTAGGCTTATGAACTATTGAGTTATGCAAATGTGCACCAATAATAAACAGCAAAGCTTGCTTGCTTTTCTAGTGCTTTTGCATTTTAAAGCTGTATTTTTCTAAGCATGTTATTAGGGAGCTATACAGAATTTCTGGTTCCATCTTATTCCAGACCTCTTTTAGTATTCTGATATATTATGTTCTCTCTGAATTTCCCTGTCCTGCCCAGATGCAAGTAAAAAAAGTTGAAAGTACCTTCTAAATAGTCAGAAGTAATAAAAAACCTGACAATTATTGCAGAAAAATTAATAAAATAGGAAATGTGTAAGCACTATTTCCATAGCACTGAAGTACAGACTGGTAAAATTCATGTATAAAAGCACCAAAAATATACCTCCATTCTTTGTCAAGGGTGCATCATTCAACCAAAAAATATACAGCACCCATGGGTATCAAGAAGCAACACCTGAAAACAAATTGTGATTTGCCCTTATAATGCTTGACATACAAATATCAACACATTCTAAATAAAATTTTAGCTTCACAAGATATTTCAGATTAATCTAACTATTAGCATATCCCTACTAATATTATCACATCATCTTTGCAATACTTCTTAGGGAAAGGAATACTCTCCCATGAGCTGGGAAAAAGAATTGGTGGAGTAGGGAGAATCAAAGTTATCAGTTATTCTAATGAAAGCAACAGTCTTCTGGAAAATGTAATCCATTCTAATGACTTTTTCTAAAACTGTCTAGTGCTTTTTCTCTATGTAATTTGTGCCAAGGAAAAACCAAGGAAGATTAAAACCTGTTCCGACCTAAAGATCTACTATCCTATTTAACAGTCTTAACAGAGAAGTCTATAATATTTCTTCCTTCTGTCCCAGGACTGAACTAGTTAAATCAGTCCCAGAGAGCTTTTCCAGGACAACCTGTAGATATACTAGGTGAATATGAGGCTTGAGCTACTATTGCTTTTGCAGATCAGGTTCTGCAAAAAGAGAGCAGTGTTCAATATTCAGAGTTTTCAACATTTGCAGGACAACTTAACTTTTTTTTCAAAGAGAAAAGAGGGGGAAAAACCCAAAGACAAATGAGAATACTTTGTCTAAAAAATCCCAAGGATACAAGTGCATGCAAGCATATGTAACAGCCACAGTGCTCATAAGTGCAACAAACCCTGCCACTGGCAAAACAAAAAACTAACAAAACCTGCAACACATAAAAATCCCCCCTATATTCACTATCTGGCTGAAGGCTTACTGCTAACATTGGAAAGAAAATAAGTGTTCTCACCCTTCATATTCAAGAAAGGGTTAACAGATTTATACTGCTGACAAAGTCCATTTTCAGTCATTTCAACGCCTATAATACACACAGGTAAAACTCAGTTATTCTGCACCCTGAAGACCACAGCCCTTAGCAAACAGCCAGTACACACTCCTGTTGTGCACTAAACTCATTACAGAGAATAATGGAGCACATTATTTCTTAAATTCTGTTGCCTCAGGCCATTCATATCATAAACCATAGGAGTTGTGTCACCAATGCCTGAAACAGAAATGAAGTCATAATTTATGCATATTTTAAGACACAGGAGCCCCTCTTTTCACTTTACAATCTTTAAAAGAGCCCTGCAGTTCTAATATACCCTATTATGTTCAGTAGTTCTGTAGTTTCTTCAGTATTTTATGTACAAGGCCATCCCTTTTTAGGTCATGGCACAACATCTAAAGAGATATAGATGAGGCAAATGATACTAGACAAAAATTGTATATGTAATGTAAGCAATCATCACCATAACCACTGATGTCTCAGATGTGGCCTCACCTGATCCAAGAGCAACAAAGACTTTAGACTAAAGCACAGGTAGGCTGCAGATCTGAAGGCACCTTCCTTTAAGAAAAGTATCTTCCTACATGAGATGGTCAGCACCTGGCACACATTTAGAGGCACAGAAATTGGTATGGCACAGCTTTTTTATGCCTTATACTTAAGGCATAAAAAAATTCTTAATTTTCTCTAGTTCTCCAGTTTCAAGAAAAATTGACTTAGTCTCATTTATTCTGTTTGAGAAGAGCAGTGAGAGAGAGATACAAGATATTTCTTTCCTAACCCATTTTCTCTATTTTCTTTTTATTGTTCTCAGGAAAAGGTTCAGAGAGACAACATGAGTTTCTCAAACTATTTATGCATCAAGAGCAAATAAAACTAATTTTTTCCACAAGTGCTGCTTGAAAAGACTATTTTTTCCACTTTCCTCATTAAATAAACATGCTATCCCTACTTGTCCAAAAGCAGAAATCAATAAATCCAGATGACACAGTTTTTATTATTTAACTTCTCTTCATTTAGTAAAAACTTAAGAACTCTTACAAGCCCAGAGTTCTTGTTATCTTTATTCTTCCCTATTTAAAATGTTCATCACAGTCCCCCATGAAAGTCTTGCTGATACACTCCTGTAATCCATGGAAACTTTTCCATTAAGACCACAGAGAAATCCCAACTTTTATTTCTTTTCAGTTTTCTTCCTAGACCTGTCCCCTCTGTTCTTTTTTCTCCAAAATGAAGAAAAAGGCCAAAAATCCCCAAAACAACAAACAAAAAAATACTTTACATATGCTCTGCTAAACAGCAACATATGTTTTTAGTATGTTTTCAACCCTTTCTTATTCAAAAACTATTATTAAGTGTAATTTTTAATCATTTTAGCCATAGCTAAGCACTAAGCAGGTATTTTCAGTAACCCAATAACAAACGACAACTGTGTGATTGAAAAGCAGAATTTAACTTAGGATCCATCAGAGAGTTTGAACACTTCCAACTGCTTTCCAGAGTTTGTTACCTTGCACTTCACTGTACTGCATTAGCTTTATAATAACTTCATAAGCTCTTTAAAAGCCACTTTGAACTTAAAAAAAGACTCAAATGGAACAGTTTCTCCATCCTTCAGATCTTTGCCAATTCAGATGCCTTTTGTCACCCTATGTCCTTCCATCCATATTCGTCATTCAGAATATTGCAATGAAATAACAAGAGTTTGGCTTTGCTTTCTCTAGTTTTGCAAGTTCTTACTGAAAAGTAAAGTCTTGGGTTTTTTTTTCTTTTTCATTCTTTTCTTTTTTTTTTTTATTTTCCAATATTCAGGAGCAAGAGCAATAATTAGAAATAACTGTCAATATATCTATGTCAGCTTGCTGATCTAGGAGTATGAGTCTCCATAGGGTACAAGAGGCATCAGGTTCAAATCCTGCATGAGACCAAGTTTAAGGCCTGTCAGCCTGACTTCAGCTTCAGGAAAAGTCACAGAGCAGATAATCTGAAGCGCAGTACAGCTAGGGAATAAGGCCCAGACAGCATGAGATTGGGAAAGACAGATCCTGCATCACTGACGATCTCCTATGACAATGCAACTCATGTCCCTGTGAGGAAAAGGCTGTGGATAGTCTACCTGCACTTCAGTAAAGTGAAAGCTTCCCAGACAACTCTCCTGGAGAAGCTGGCTTCTCCTGGTGTAGTGGTGTGTACTTTTCAGGTAAAAACTGGCTGGATGGCTGAGCCCAGAGCATGGTGGTGAATGACCTTAAATTCAGCTGGTGGCTGGTCACATGTGCTGTTCCCTGGGGCTCAGTACTGGGGCCAGTCCTGCTTAATATCAATGATATGGGCAAAGGGATTGAAGTGAACCTTCTGTCAAGTTCACAGACAACACCAAGCTGGGTGGGAGTGCTGATCTGCTGAAGGGCAGGAAGGGTCTCCAGAGGGATCTGGACAGGCCAGATTGTTGGGCTGAAGCAATGGTATGAGGTTCAACAAGGCAGAGTGTTGAGTCACAACAACTCCATGCAGCACAACAGGCTGGGGAAGAGTGGCTGGGAAACTGCCCAGAAGAAAAGGACCTGGGGGTGCTGTTCCACAACCAGCTAAACATGAGCCAGCATTTGGCCAGGTGGCCAAGAAGGCAAATGGCATCCTGGCCAGCAATAATATGGCCAGCAGGACCAGGGCAGGGATTGTCCTGCTATACTCAGCACTGGTGAGGCTGCCTCTCAAGTGCTGTGTTCAATTTTGGGCCCCTCATGACAAAGGACATTGAGGTGTTGGAGCACATCCAGAGAAGGGCAACAGAGGTGGTGAAGGGTCTGGAGAACAATTCCTGTGAGAAATGCATGAGGGAGCTAGGGGTATTTAGCCTGGAGAAAAGGAGCTTCAGGGTAAAGCTTAGCATTTCTACAACTGCCTAAAATGAGTGTATAGCCAGGTGGGGCTTGCTTTCTTCCAGGTAACAAGTGACAAGAGGAGAGGAAATGGCCTTGAGCTGTGCCAGGGGAGGTTCCAATTGAATATTAAGAAAAATTTATTCATTGAAAGGGTTATCAAGTACCAGAACAGGCTGGCCAAGGAAGCAGTTGAGTCACCATCCCTGGAAGCACTCAAAGAGTACATGTGGCCGAGGTACTTGATGACATCATTAAGTGGCGAACACAGTGGTGCTGGGTTAATGGTTGAACTCAACGACCTTCAACTTCTTTTCAAAACCTAATGATTCTATGACTTCAGTAACATGCCTCATTATATTACGCAATTCAGAGAAGATTCTGCCAGCTGCTTTTTCTTGGTTTGTGGAAAACTCAATCACAAACATTCCATTAGTTCTGATCAACATACCTTCCATATGCGAGTAATTTACTTCCTCTAATAAGCCTCTGTAGAAAACAGTATAAAAAATTTAGTCCAAAATATAACACTCAGTTCTGTTTTCATTAGTGTATTGATTCTGATAGAAACATTATAATGGCCTTGCTAAAATATTTTCATAACACAAGCCATACCAGTTGATTTGGATTGGGTTCAATTAATACAATACCTTCTTTACATCCCCTAAAACTTTAGAAAAGGTGTTGGTGGTAAACAAATGCATGAGTGTTCTCTGAACAATAAATAAATTACTTTGTTCTCCTGTTGTACAATAAGAAACTTTTAAAAACTTTACTGACCTTAAGCACACAAATTCAGTTCTACACAGAAGTCACCTTTAATATTTAGAAATAGGGCAACATAGCAACAAAAAGAAAGATTAAGAGACAAAAAAAACCCCAGAACTCTGAAATCTTTACAAAGGTAAGAACAGAACAGCCTGAAATTTTCTATAACAACTTTAACCAATGCTTCCTACAAATTTTCAGCATACTGAAGGAAGAGGCAGCAGTCTGATAAATCAACACCTTTGTTACATCCAGTTAGGGTATATAATGTCATGAACTCATGCTATTTTGAGTTTTGTGTAGCTTTACCTTGATTGAAACTTCTGTGTACTTCAACTTTTCAATGCAACGAAACAAAATTCTGTGGAGTGAGCCAGCATCAAACCTACCTTAAGCTCACTTAGGTCTTGATTAGAAGACAGCCCTGCAGACACAAACACGTGCTCATACATACACACATTTATAGTACTCAAGTAGGATTAAATTTACTATATACAAAAGTAAATTTCACTGTCAGTGTCAGAAGGGAAACAGCAGAATTCAATCTCTTTATATTATTCTTGTGATGCCTAGAAGCAGGAAAAGAAAATTTCAATGTGTACTCTGACCTCCCGCAATTTCAGACAAAATTACATTTGAGCAGTGTTAGATAAACTTTGGTAGGCAATTCTGATTGTTGAAAAAAGGAAAACACAAAGGTACAGCCATCTCAACAAGAGGCCACTGGAGAGATTTGTAGCACAATGTTCAGGTTTGGGTCCTTATTTTGCCTAATTGAGGCCAGCAGCTTTTGCCTGCTAAATTACTTTGCAGGAATCAAAACTGGAGCCTACATCCCAAGCTCCCACAGCAATACCCTAATCCCACATGGACAGGGAAAAAAGGCACAAACACATTTCATGGTTTTGCTTTTATTGTAAATTGCTGTGTCTTAGATTTTTTTGTTGGTCAGCTCTATGCAACACCAGCTTTCAGTTATATACACAAAGACTTCTATTTGATTCTTTGTTAAGGTACCAACATTATTGTATGCAGGGAGGTAACACACTGCATAAGGGGGTGTGTACTGGAAAAATAATGTGAAAGCTATAGTACTTTGTAAATGAAAAAAATTGCCTTTAGGCCAGCAAGCTATCCTTCAAAATGAAAAACCAGATAATTTATGCCTGCAGAGGTACTGCAAGGCTCATATTTTCGCAGACAAAATTTCTCATAATAACATAGCTGAAGCCCAACAGGAAGTACCTATTAATCCTTTGTACACTCTAGTATTGTTTATTCAGCCAAAAAAAGTGGCATAAAACATTAATGCCATTTTCTCACTCAAGGTTTTTTCACTCGAATAATTGAGGAGCTCTACTGATCAGATTGAGCATTGAATGACTGGGAGAACAGATGGCAGACATGCAGTGAATAATTTTTGCATCAAGCAAACCTTCACTGTTCAATACAATCTATGCAGAAGAACATGCTCTTTTTGAAGCATCCCACTGGGCAGGTAAGAGTGAAGGATCAGAGTCAATTAAACAAATGTGCTTTCTATTAGCATCCAAAAAGTTATGTCTTCTCCATCACCAGCCATAAGGGCTGAGCTAAGTGTGTATTGCTGAACACAAAAGGCCCATTTCCATCTCTGAACTGGGTCAGAGTAACACAGGTGAACAGCAACTGGAGGAAACACACCACATAGGCTATCTTACAAAAGTCTTGTTTCCATGTGTTGATATCCTTAGAGGTGGAAAGGTTAAAGGAGGCCACGCATCCTGCTCAAAAACAAGGCAAGTCTCTATTGCCAAATTAGGGAATGATGAGTTTGCTCCAGTTCTTTACACAAGTGAAGGTCTGCTAAATGCTACAGGATTCATATTAATCTCAGAAGTCTTATGTTTACATCAGCCTTCCTGAATTGTAAGAAATTACTTCAGTACTGAAGCTTAAAACTAAAAAGATTGTGCAAGATGACTATTGCTAATACTACCCTTCCAAAATTTATCATTATGTCTTTCTCCAAAACACCATTAAGACTTCAGTGGCATCAGCACTGCCCCTTTTAGCTGAAGAATAGCCCCTTTTAGCTGAAGAACAAACATTTAGAACAAGGTTTTTCTCTGGCATGAAGTGTCATCTGCTTTCATATCTGTCACTGTTGGGGAGGAAAGGACTGATAAAATCTTGTCTCTTTATTTGCCTCTGTTTATTGCATTTGGAAGTGTTTAGAAAAAGCCAACCATTCACAAATGTCTTATTTTGCTGAAATTACAACAGCGTTTTCATAAAACAAACCCCTTGCTTTCCAAAATCTGTAAATGCCATGGGACCTTTCTACAAGGACACTGCTATGACACAGCCTGTAGGAAACTGTTCAGCAGTTTGAATCCAGATTTGTCACTATCATAAGATGTGAAGGTGGTTGTGAATTTTAGAAGCAACCAAGTAAGCCGTTCTTGAATACTTTCCCAATTTCCAGCCACACTGCAGTAGGGTTATAGGAAGCAGTGCACTAACAGCACAATCCATAATAAAGGTAACTCTAGATTTAAAGGAACTACTAATTGAACACACTCTCTGCCACATGTTAACCTGCTGACAGCTGTTCCAAGAATTTAACTCTGGAAACCATATTCTTGAAGTGAGAAGAAATGTGAGAAGATGTGTTGACTACAGCTCTGGATGACTAGAAAGCAATTTTCTTTCCTAAGGTAAGAAATTCACTTCATAATCACTCTTGCTCTATGGAGTGTCTGGTTGTTACAGTAGTGCCCTGTGACTAGATGGAGTTTTTAAAAATAAACACACACACACACACATACATCCTGTTAAGTCCTAGCAGTTTTACTGTTTCAAAAATAATAACCCAAGTCCCCCTATAAAACCCCATATGCAAATTTCTAAAATTTAAAATCAGTTAGGTCTTTTAATCACCATGCAACAGGAATAGAGTATTTTCCCAAAATCTATTTTACATCAATTTTACTTCCACGTATGTTTTTGGTTGTGAAAGAATTAAATATCAGACTACTGTTTGTGTTTCTCAAGGGAAGCACCTAAGATTGTACCTAACCATTGAGAAGCAGCACTAGAAGAAAACAACAAGCAACCAGTCTCATTTCCTAGACATACAAATTTACTATGACAAAGCCAAATAAACATGTTTCAATGATTCTGAGATTTTTTTTTCTGCAAGACAAATGTCTCCACGCTATTGTTGCTCCAGTAAAACATGGGAGGAAAACAACAACAAAAAAATGTATAACAACTCAGACAAAATATGCCAGACAGTGACAAATAGCTGATTAATTTAAATTGGACAGCTCTGGTTGTTGGCAGAAAGCTGAAAACATTTTTGTTTTTAAACACAGAACCAGTGGCAGCATGGTCTGAATACAAGTTTTAACTAACATAGGCTTCTAGGCAGTGTCAGTCAGCAGTCAGGTTTGTTGCACTGCTCACTTCCCTTGACCTCCAGTGTACTTTTTTGATGTGCAAAAGAGGATCAAACAGAGCATTGCCGAAAGGGAAATTATGGTTGCCTGAGCTCTTAACCTATTGTAAGCACCTCTCTTTCAAAGCCAAGCTATGAATACATACACTGCACTTCTGCAGCACTGATAAAAGATTCCTGGTGCATCATGAAGATGAAAAATGATTCTCAGTCAAGAGGGAAATTGCCAGAGGTGTCAGAAGACATGTTGCAGTGACGCAAACAGTGACACAGACATTAATTTCAATAATTTGACAGTGAAACAGTGCATACCTGAGCTGCCTAATTCTTTACAATCTTCCTTTTTTCACCAAAAGATCTGGTTATTTAAGTTCTTCAAAAGCCGTTTATCTTTCCCTAAACTTCTCCCCCCACTTTTACTCCCCTCCCCCTCCTCAAAAAAGAAGCACATAGATATTTCATTTCAGCAAGGGGATTTTCATTAATTATACTAAAAGGAGTGATGATCTGGAAAGGTCACATCAGCCTTTCAGCATGCCCTCTCCCCCAGCTAAGTACTTCTCAGCTACAATTGATTACCTTTTTTTTTAGGTTTGCATCATTCCATCAAGAGCAGCATGTGTGGCATCACTAGCATTACTGATACTGTGATGAGCCACATCCCAACCTTATAGGGCCTCCATGCTCATGGTGCTAAACTCTAATAGAGGTTGAATTCTTTAGAGTGACACCCTGGAAAGGAAGACAGAGTACTGGGGAGACCTAGGACAATAGCAGCTATTCCCATGACTCAATGATGTAACATAACAGAGTACCCCTCAATGAGGGCTAATTTCTCTCTCACCATGTTTCTCTTATTATGTGTTTTAAATCCTTGTTGATCCATTAAAAAAAAACCACCCAAGTTACTAGCATGTAATAGCCAAGAGAGTTTCTTAGAAGTATCCTTTACTCATCTGCCTTAAAAGAAAGGATTCCCACATGAAAGATATTTGCACAATGACCTGTAAAGAAAGCCTCTTATTCAAGAATAGCGAGATCTTTCAAACAGCTGTAGCTATCCCAACACATATTCTATGTGTTTTATCCCCAACTACTAGAGACTGGCTCTTGTATAGGCTACTTGGATGTTATTATCCGGGATAACAGTTCCCTACCTGGTACCACACCAAAACCTCCCCATTGTTTATCTGCCCAAAACAGTAGCCCATTCACCCATGACTGCTTCCCATATCAAACCTGCAGTAAACAGTTGACTTTGGGGAGGAAAAAAAGGGCTCATGGGTGTCTGTATACAGGTGACAGCCAGAGGTTCAGCTCTCCCTCACTGCCAGGTTAGCAGGGGACACAGACAGATGCTCACCTTGTGCTGAGGCAGCTCAGAAAATGCTTTTTCAAATATTAATATAAATGGGCCTTGTCACTTTTAAAGTCTGAAATATTCCACGAGCACCAGTTCAACAGCCTCTTAGTTAAGAGATTTTTTGTACAATAAATAAATTCGCAGAAGTGCTAGGTCAAAAAAAAAAAAAACAAACCCAGTCAGCTTCTTCTGCCCCCATTTCTCTCATCATTACAATGCACTCTTGGAACTTTCAACTTCAGGGAAATGCAAATTCTTCAACAATGAATTATGCAAGAGGAACGAAATACATGTGGGGTATAGATATGACAGAAAAAGCTTTTGCAGCACATACAGGGTGACAAGGTACAGAGACAGTGCTCTTCACTCTTCTGCAACTGAAGAGAGAATAGTTAAATTATACCTGTAGTGAGGTTTTATACACAGCCTTAAGCAACTCCACTTACAGCATCAACACTGCAGAAAGCCACACGTGACTTCTGAGCCCTTGGTTACAGGATGACAGAGCAACCTGGATACAAATCCCACTTAAGGTTACATTTGTCCTTTGCTACAGACCATACCAGTCTGCTACGTCCTACTTCACACTTGGTGAAACATAGACACTTGTACCCTGCCTGTTCAATACACAACATAAGTCACTAATTGTCACTGGAGCTGTTTGTTTTGACCAGGCTTTTTATCACTGGCACACAACAGATTGCAAAACTGTTCTTTGCTCTGCATAGTGCAAAGTCACAAGCAAGGGGCAAGAGATTGCGGGTATTGAAATAGCAGAATAGATTTCAGACCAAAGTAATAATCAAATATCTACAGAACTGCAAAATATTCCATAAAAACATCAGCATAAAATTAGAAGTAGCTAAGAGACAATGTACCTCAGCTGAAAGGTGGAAAACCAGAGGAGAAGCAGTACCTCGCAACATCCGATAGTACTGCTGGCATTAGAGATTCACATCCTAATCTACATCGTGAATATCACAGCACACACACAACCTTTCACAAGTACTTTTCATAGAAGATACACAGGTTGATAGTAACAAGTCAATTTTTACCCTGGGTCCCACTAAAATGATAAAAATAAGTATAAAAAGAGTGCTCACAGGTTCTGACAGAGTATAGAGGAAAATTTTGTTTTGCAGTATCAAGAACTTGGCCTGAAGGTAGAAGGAAAACAAGCAAGGCATGCAAAGCAACTTATTTACTCCTACTGTTCTTCAGTTGCTCCCTCAGGATAAAGACGCTGCAATACAGTTACACAAGAAAAATTGGAAGGACAGAGAAGTCCTGGTGAGAACTTCTTGCAAGTGTGACACGAAACAGCAGCCACATGGCTAAGGAGGTAAATACAGCATGCCAAAAGAAAAGGAGGTCAGCAAGTGGTACTGACCAAAGCCGCCGGTCAGCGCTCACCGCGGTGCAGCTGCGCTGCCGGTTCCATTCTTTGCCGAGGATAAAGAGGGAAAAAGGAGCTGTTTGTTTCCCTGCCGCTACCACTAGGGACTCCAGAGTTCCTCTCCCGCTGCCGGCAGCATCCTGGCAGCCGACAGCCGGGAGCGGGCCCGCTGCCGAGGAGCGAGTGCCGCAGCGCCCGGGAGCGCGGCCGCGGGGCAGCCGCCTCGGCGGGAGCGGCATCCCAGGGGCGGCCGGCAGCGCTCTGCTCCTGCGGCGAGCGGCGAGGCAGGGAAGGGCTTTGCGCAGGGAATCAGCGCAATAGGGCCACTAAGGAACGTGCTCTTTGATCTCCCGTAGCCTCTCCGTGCCTTTTCGTTCAAAGAGCACCTTCTCAGAGGGCTGATCGCTAGATCACGTCAGATGATGCAGCTTTAAACGTCTCTCTTAGAAAGGTGTGCAAATAACTATAAATAGAGAACCTGACTCCTAAAATAGATATTTTTTTCCTTTAGCCTACATCATGTTTAATATGCTAAGAACCTTTCACACACCGTAATTTCTTCTGAGTCTGAACAATCTTTTCCCCCCAGCTCACACATGAAAGCACAGAATCTTGCAGGGAGAAATCAGCTCTCTCCTACATTTGCACAGCAAATAGCACAATAGAAACACATTCTGGAGAGCCTAAGAACCCATGTAATAAAATAGCAAGTAAAAATATCAGTTTACACAGGATATGTGAAGCAGGCAACTCAGCCACAAAAATAAGAATTCAGGAGAGGGTAAAGGAATACTTTCAATTTTGTTTTTAAAAATCCAAACAAAAAAGTCTAGGGAAAACATTTGTACTAACTAGGATTCACATCAGAAAAAAAACCACAACTAGATGACAATAAGAAATAAAATTTAAAATTTTAATAGTGTCATGAAAAGTACACATGACAAAATGTTTTGTACTACAACTGTGTATGCCAATGTCCCCAACCACTTTAAAACCAAGAAACCATCTCCAGATAGAGTGGTGACAAAGAGCGGTGAATGTTTCATTTACAGAGCCAGCTCTACAGAAGTTGCTTTGGGTTTCCATTTTTTTTTCTGTTGCTGGGTGGTGACTTTGTGACAAAAACCTACTCACAAATCAGTGGGCAACACACCAAAATTTACATTTCTAGCCCCAAATGAAGACCATTGGACTGCATTTCTCCCACAGCCAAAGTTTCAACGCTGATTTTGTTCATCTTAAAAGCAATTACACCAAGTCAGTACTCTAAAAGGAAAGCTGATTAGCATGCAGTCACATTATGCAGACTTCATAAATTTTAGCAAGCAAGCACTGCAAGCAGCTAAATACATATGGCAGATAAAACTGGACAGCACACTTGGAGAAATAAAAGAAATTGCTTAGCTCCAGATGCTTGAACAAGATTTTCCACAACTGACACGATCCTCACCTTGTTCCATCTCTGTTCCTCCTCTTGGTCACTCAGTACTCTGAGACTTACTCTAGCCATGGGAGATTAGTTCTTTATTATGTCCTCCCACCCAGCTGCTTCCTAGGTCAACAGCTCTGCCATGGTTCTTTGTCTATGAATCAAAGGGAGGACTTGCCTCTAGCTGAAAGCAGAGCAAAGTAGCAAAAGCAGCAGAGCTGAATCTGAAATTCTACAAAGACAGCTGAGAGCATGCTTATGCACAGAATTCTTTGATTCACTTCCCCCTCTCAAGCAACTTCTTTAGTTGTTTTCTTCTGATAATGACAGTGCCATCTGCTCTTGCCATTTATCTGGTATCCCTACCTTTTGGGTATGGAAATATCCCTACTCACATAAAGCATTATCAAATCAATTATGTTCTGTTTATGAAAACATACTCAGTTGCTGGAGGGAAGATCACACAGTTATAAGCTAAGTGACTCCAGATAGAAAGCCACAAGATACTAAGAAGAAACAAAATCCTACATGCTTCATCACATGACTATCCTTCACAGCTGTCTCTATTCAAGCAGGTTACAGAAGAAATTTCCCTAGAACCAGTTCCAAGTAAAACCAAACCTACAGGTTTCCCAGCAATAGTCTGGGAGAACATACAAAGTGCACTGGGCCTGGAAATGTTCATCTCTGGCAGAATTTCCCATGCTCTAGTTAAAGGATTCTAATCTGTGAAGTCATCCAGCACATGCTGATGGGAATAAGGACAAGTATATTGGTGTACAGATGAGGGCCCTGAATGCATTAATAAATATTCAAACTCTACAGCCAACTTCTCAGTGCCTGTTCACTAGCTTCATGTAAGGGACAAATGTGCCTAGGGAGTCTGCATAGTCTTCATCATTGAAGGTCTTTAAAAAGAAATTAGACATCTGCCAAAAATTATGCAAGTACAGCTGATCATTCTGTGGACAGACATCATCCTTTCAAACTCACACCTAAAAAAGATTATCCTTTAATCTACCCTAATTAGTAGCCTCTCAGTAGGTTGGTCACTCCCTTCATAAGTTCCATTTCATCAGAAATCATTCCCAAAATGAACATAAGACCTAATAATGAGAATCACAAAAAAGTTAAGTAGAAAAAAATCCTGAAAAGCACACCCAGAAGCTTTGTGTATTTAAGGTTTATGAATCACCCTAACAATGCTAATCAGGGTCAGTTTGGACAATTTCGTCAAAAGAGACGCTGTAAAGTGGAGACTAAGGCTCACAGGAAGTTAGCAAAACTACAGAAAGGTAAATGATCTTCTCTATAATTATTTATCAGCACCTCAGGACTTGAAAGAAAAACATTTTGCCAGCCAAAAAGTCAGCCCAGGGTACAAAGGCTACAATTTCCCAGCAATGTCAGTGAGCAGCCAGTCCCACGATCATCAGCAATGTTTTGTCCAGAGCTGCAAACATATAAAGTTAAATATGGTAACTGAATCTAAACATCAGAGTGAACAAAGGTCTGAATTTTTAAAAGCTTAACTCTGATTTATGTGCCCAGATAAGTGTCAGATTATGAAGAATCAACTACTACACATGCAAGCCTTCCGAAACAAATGTTGCTTTAATCCCACAATAAGAATTAGTAATTGTGGAGAACTTTTCAAAGTGAATTCTGCTTGCTTATGCAAAAGGAACACACAAGATGGAAGAAAATCCATTTTTGAGATCTCTTGATAGCACTGCTCTCAAGTCTAAAAGGCTCAAATATGTCAGATGATTTCAAGCTCAGTACAGCTGGTCTGAGCATATGTCAGTTAACTAGGAATAATAATCAGCTAAACGTTATTTCATAGTTCTTTGTGATAATTTATATAAATGCCCAAACAGCCAATTACACAGTTTATGATGCTTGGAAATTAATGTATTGAAATTCACTTTCTACCACCTTCCTCCAAACCACAAGACAAATTCATGTAGATATTTCTTTATGCTTCAAACTAGCAGGATGACCAATACAAAGACTTCCACAAATGCCATGTCATCTCAAAAACTTTAGGAAAAGAGCTTCCCATTTCCAGTATCTATATAGCTACATGATGATTTCTAGTTTCCTGTTTCGTATATATTAAATACATAGGTAAGGTATTGTCTTTTCTGCTAGGTACATTCAGCTAGCAAAACGCATCTTTCGTTTCCTAACATACGGCCCAATTACCATTTAGGCTACTATGCCGCAATCTTTTTATCAATTAGCACAAAGAGTCACTAGAGCCTGGGCTCAAGTACTTATCTGATTACATATCTGCCCAGAGTTGTCTGCATAATAAAGTACAACATATTCAATGTTAGACAGGAATCGCTTGCTTACTACACATCCCATGCTTGGCTAGCTAAGAAACATTAGAAGACACATGACAATTGTGTTAAGTCCAAGTAAGCTGGTTTGTTTCCTTTTTCTGAAGTGCTTCACTTCATTTTTCTTTGCAGAACAGCCATCACTAGCAACTCGTCCAAAAGAGTTCCCAGATACAAACTAAAGAACAGTAAGATTCAGGAATACAACTTGTGGGTCATGTTGCTTGTATTGCAAATACTGCACATTTGTAACTCCAAAAGTCATCTAGTTTTCCCAAGTTTCCTGGAATTTCTTACTTGTAAGCAGCTTCCAACACCTTCAGTAAGGTGACCTGTGCTGCCTCACCTTGGTTTCAGAGCCACACCTGTTCTGTCTTGTCTTACCAGAGAAGAAAAGCTTTATAAGTTTTGACTCAATGACAATCAACTTTAATGATTCATTTTTAGTTACTGAATTTCCACAGGTTTATGGAATTGTGAAGCCAAGTCTGAAAGCCCCAAACAAAACTTCAGCAAAAGAGTCATATCTCCACTACAAAGGCCATATCTCCATTTCTTGTTTGTCATTATGAACCCAAACACTCACAAACTGTACTGTTTGTGTATAATTAATAAGTTGTCTACTTATCCTCAACCAAGAAACCTACAGATAATCTCTGATGCATTTGATTAGTCAATATCCATAAGCACTTTGATAAAAAGCAACATAAAGTGCCAAGTATTACTATTGAATAACCAGCAGCTCAACTGCATTTTGCCAAAGTACAGCAATAAGCTTGTCCTTTTAAACCTGCTCATAATAATTATAGCTGTTAACAACAGATATTGTTCAGCTGAATGAACATTGTGAGACTTCAGCAAACAGCTCTCATCAATCTGACATTCTTACAAACATCCCTTGCTAAATGTCAAGTGAGATTTCCAGAGGGAAAGAAAAGTGTCTTTCTTCCCAGAAAAGGACAAAGTTTACACAGATAAGAACAGAGAGTGAGACAGAAGTGGAAGCAAATAACTGTTTTCAAAAGAGCTCTAAAATTACTGACAACTATACAAACTATTAATAAAGGTCTGGTTCTAAGCAGGAGAAAGAATCATTTACAGTGCAGAAAACTGGTTTTTTTGGACACTGGTATTACCCTTCAAAGCTAAAGAAGAAACCAAGAAAACAGTGATTTTTATTTTTTTTTTTTAATTCACACTTCTGTTCTAGTCCTTTGAAGAGTTATTTGGAAGTAGCTTGCTATGTGTTAAACTGTTCATTCATTCTTTAATATCCTAAACAAAAAGATAAATACCTTAACTTGTGGCTTAGAATAAACTATGGTACATTTTATTATAATTTTATGGCATCTGCACAATTTCAATATACAGGTGGATTTTTCTGAAGGAAAACTTATATCTTGTCCACTGGAATACCCAATGCTGCACTGGACTTCCACCAATAGAATACCCCAATATGTTGCCCATATGAAAACAGAATGGATGAGTAAGCATTAGCTAAGCAGCAGGATGCTCTTAAAGTGCTACCCCAAAACAAACATAGCACAGTCACCAATATTTCAGCAGCATTTTCTGTTTGTTGGATTTATTTTGATCAAAAGAATGCTGATTTTTTTAATGGTTATAAAGTGCTTTAAAGGTATAGAACTCTAGCATGCCTTACTACGAGCACCTCACTTGCCCATGTGTATATTAGAATAATTTCCATCATGTGAATGTAGCTTACTACCAGTAACATATGTATTATAGTCCTCTCTCTGTGTGTTTGATTTGTGCCATAGCCTTTCACATATACACGAAGTTCTAGCATCAGCTGCCATTTAATAAGCTGCCACAAGGAGTAACATTTTCACAAATGACTGGCAGTTCTTGAAGTAATTTTGATAGTTGAAAGAAACACAGAAGAACAGCCCTAATTCCACAATGCTTTTCAAAATAGCCCTGAATGACTTCAAGAACTGTTCTGTTCTTTCTCCAAGCTTAGAAAACTTGACATTATCATCTTACTGTAAATCTTCCATACCTTCTCGGTGATTTCTCATGGGCATCTCCTCACAGCTGACTCCTTCACAGCACAGCCAACAAACTCCAACTCTCTTCACAGCATAACCAACAAACTCCAACTCTCTCCTCACCCAGCTAACCCATTCTTTTGTAGCACTCATCTTATTGGACACAGCTGTGGCCTATTAAGAGCAGGCCTGTTCCCAATATTTGGTGATTAGTACAGCTGCGGTTCCTCAGGTGTGAGACTACCTTCTGCACTATTTTCTTATATTCTATCCCTCCACAACTTCATGAACACTTCCATTTAACAGATGCAGATTTTTTTAATGGGGAGAAAAAAAAAGCCACTTTGTATTTCCAGGTTGAACCTAAAATTAATCATGCTTACATACTTAGAACAAGTAGAATTGCAAGATTGTTTCCCCACTGATGGATTCATCAGTATTAATGACTTATGAAATCACTTAGTCCATCTGCAAATCAAGCCAGTGAATTGCCTACTGCAAGACTAGTTCTACATGGCAAGCAAGAATAAGTATTGTACTTCAAGAGTCAAGTGGATTAACAGAAAAATTGAAATAACAGTTGCTTGAATTCAGTCACACACACTGTTACACTGGTAGTGATCTTCACTATGGATATGCAATCACTTTCCAAGTCATTAGAGTGTGGACATGACTGGTTTTCTGACAGAGTCATAGGTTTAATTTTTACAGTCATAGCTTCTTTTTGGGCCAGTTTCAAATTGCCATAATTAAAGGAAACCTCAGTATTTTGCAGCTTTGGACTCTGCACAAGTTCTAGCCCTTGGCCATAGCACTTTGCTGAAAAGCTTTCATCTAGGGTAAAACCTAGGATGTCAATTCTTCCAAATTTAAGACCTTGTGACTTAAAAGCTACCTTAAAAGCTGACTAAGGTAAAAGTCATGTGATTATGCACACCTAAATCTACAAGAATCATGAAACAGGGTTCTGAACACTTTACATTTGTCTGATTTCTAAAGAAAACTCTAACTCTACCAGCTATTCTAGTGCATAAGCAGCCATAGAGTTTCCCTCTTTCAATAGAAAATAGGCATTCTTCATTTAGGAACTAAACAAGTACTTTATAAATCCAAAGTACCATCATTTACTTTTTGACACTCAACAGTAACCAAATCCAACCTGGATGAAGAACCCTGTGCCAAAGAAATAAAAAATTAAAAATGTAACAGGGAGGGATGTGGAGTATTTGTGTTCTTCCATCTAGGAAAGAAATGGGTTAAAAATTTCATTGTTCCAAGGTGCAAACAACTATTATCCATTATAGTTACAAGATAGTTTTAGTCTCCTTCATCAGACCAAGAACCTTATACAGCAGCCCCTGCATCCCTGACAGGGCTGAATGAATAGTGGTCACATTAGCCAATCCAGTTCCATGCAAAAAATAAAAAAGGATCAGAGGGAGTGATCAAAACTAATACACTACAAACAAAGTTGCTCATTTCTTTCTCTGAACATTAAAGCCTTCTTTTTTAAACTGATCAGTGAAGTAAGCTTAGGTTGTTGTTCTGTTGCTCAATTCCTTCTATAATCAATGGACAGATTCAGAAAAGGCACTGTCATCTCTTCTTAACACAGTACTTAATGCCCTGAGCCTTAGCTAGCTTTTCAGATCAAAGCAGATAACAAATAAATTATATACCTGCAGCAGAGATGGTACAGTTATGACAAAAGGGAGGGGGGGGATTGGGAGAGGTAATAAGGTCATTTCACCTATTTTTTATTGGATTTACATGCTTGCAATAAGCATATTAAGCCACAACAACACCCACAGCTAATGAACTAATGAGTTGTTAGCACCACCTCCGCTTGCTCGCTTAGCGGCGCGATGCTTCACCGCGGTCAGCCCGGCTGCCTCCCCACTCTGCTCTTCCCCTTCCCAGTGCAATTCGGCAGGAGAAGCAGCCGGACCGGTGCTCCACAAGCCCTGCTGGTGACTGCTCCCAAGGCTTGTGCTGCACCATGATACACTGAACTTAAAAGAGGCTCTTCTTGAAGAGGTACGCTTTAAGCGCCTCCAGGTCACAAAGAAACCGATTTTAAACTGCTTTCAATCGTGATAAACTCAGTAAGGAGTCCAGAAAAAAAAAAACAACAAAGAGAAGAGATGAAAAGATTTGAAGTAGAGATACGGCTCACTTAAATGGTCTTTAAATGCTGGGCTCCAGTCTTGCTAAAGATTTGCAGAGGAAGCTCAAAGGAGGAAGCTTCTATGGGAGACGAGGCAAAAATACCTGTGGTCAATGAAACACAAAACTAATGTTTGGAGACAAGGCAGGGCACACACCAGCTGAAGCTTAACACTCTTTCTACAGGCTAAAACAAAAACAAAAATGTAATCGAAATATTTTCAGATAGTTGCTCACCTCACAAGTACAAGAAGTTTTAATGTTTTGGACAGAAAATCAGCTTCTGTTGTAGCATAAGTGATTATGGCAGAAGCATTTGAAACTTCTGAAATAATATATCAGTGTATATGCTCACAGACGCACTATTTCTAGCTGTATACATGAGAACAGGAATAGATTTCTAAATAAATACTCTGTTACTCTCGATAAAATCTGAAAAGGTTTGTGTCATGCAGTGTTAAGAGAGCAATGAAGGCAGCAGAGACAAGAGGGATATTTGTATTTATGATGATCTGAAGTCAAAAGGCAAAGTCAGTTCAAGTTATTTCATAAAAGAAACTAGCCCAAAGTATTTTGATATGGACACAACCTCATTCTGACAGTGACAGAACATCATAAGACTAAAGTGTTACTAATTATATTATTTAAATAATAGTTGTATTTATGCAGAGGGTGGTAGGGACTGTCTTGAAGGACTCAGTGCTTTTTCTTATTCAGATTTGGAATTTTAAATTATTTTTAAGCTTTCTCGGGGAAGACTACACATACATAGTAATGAATGAAAACAATACTGTTTCAATTCTGTCTCTGTCATATCCAAGAACTGAAAATTTAAACTCCACATAATTTCATCATCTGTTGTGAATTTGCAAGTTCTTAATGCATTAATTTCCAAAATCAGAACTCAAAGCCACCATCTTTTTGAACCATTTTAAACAAAGTTGTACTACAACAGATGTGAAGGGGTAAAATGTTGAGTGTTTTTCTATGCTTCAACTGTAAATAAGAACCTAAATATATTTGCTCTGTAAAGGAATACATACTAAGGTGGATGAGGTAATGAAAACTTGCTTTTTAATAATAATTTTCTACTTTCAGATCTTCAAATCAAGTTCAATAGAAAATAACACCCCAAATATTAGATGCTATGTGCTAATTCAACAGGAATATGCTGTATTAATGTTTTCTTATAGTCTGTAAATTTAAGAGTAATCACCAGAGTCATTACTTTTTGATGGAAGCCTATAATATTCATATCAATTAAACACCATACAGATCATCTTCTGTATGATGAGAGATTGGGGCAGAGATTGCTCTAAATTCATGACTGTAAGGTTCAAGGTAACATAATCTGACCTTTGTCAAAACCCTTGCAACAGGTGTTATTTTACCAAACACTGCAATCAGAGCTTTTGCTGGGAACAGCTGGCTGAACTGCTGTCAGATCCCTAAGCCCTGGAGCTGCTGCATGGTACAGCTATTCATTTGGAGTTCTACCAGCCAGTGTCCTCAGAGCAGTATCTGTCCTCAAGTTTCCCTACGCAGCTACACAGCAATTAAAGCAGCTCAACACCTGTATGGGTTTTGTAATATTTATCTCTAATATTCAAACTGATCTCGCAGTCCTACTTTGTTGTTTCTGCCCTTGGGGGAAACAGAATCAACCCTGTAACTCCAGAGCAGGATTTGTAACATGATGTATTAGGATAAGCTGCTGTACAAACTGCGGCTGGATTTCACACCTACTGTGAATGAGGGGCTATGCAAAACAATGGAAAGCATGACACAGCCTCCAATACAGCAAGTCACAATTTCATGGTTGATTTAGTGACTTTTAGTGACTCAACTCTTGCTTAATCCTTCTCAAATTATTCTTGAGCTGGTGTGAAGAGAATGAGTCAGAAGTTGCTTGCATATTTCATCTCCATCCTTACCAGCAAAGGGCATGCAAAGCAAGCAAAGACTGAAATGACGATGGCAGTATTTACAAACAAAGCCAAAACTAACATTGCTCATGACACAAAAGTTGCCCACTATCCTGACATGGTGATCCACTTTTATTGCCCTCATCCAATGTGAATAGCAGTTGCACCAGTCCTAGCAAGGGCTTGTTGCAGGTAGTTCAGATTCAGGCATACCCAATGTGATCCATTTCTCCATGTGTCCTGCACTACTGCAGGGCAGTTTTAAACATACTTAGCCAATAAAGGTAATGCAAATGGCAGCAGCAAGGCAACACTGGTGTACTGACCCTCACTCCTGCCTGGGAATGAGCAGCTTAATACAAAAATTTTTGGCACTAAAGGTCACAGGAAGCAAAAGACTAAATACCTGAACCACATTCTTGACCCTTACAACAATACATTGCTTGGACATCCCATTTTGTTCCAGTTCTGTCGATTTAAATAGTTGTATCTCTAAAGGAAAGTATTGCTTTATCTCTTGCAAAATGACCGCATTTCATTGTCTATTCAACAATAAATTCAAAAAATTACTGCTTGCTGAGTGCCTGCAAGTAGAAATTGAAAGCTCAAGCAAGTAAAAGTGTTTCCTCATTTGATGAAACTTGGGGCATCACATGTATAATGAAATGCCATTAAAGATATTTGTTACTGTAACGCAGAGAAAGCAAGTTAATCAGAAATAGCATCAGAAGGACACAGGGTGGTGGCAGGGAAGATTGTCATTTTTGTCCTGAGGGGCAGTAACCATGCACTGGGGAGCAATTCACCAGCATAATGCAATCACTCAATAACAGTTTTAGTAGTCTATACAGTACATAAATCTGTACACTCTTTACCCTACAGGAAAACTGGTCACAGAGAAAGCAAAAGAAGTAAGACAGATCACAAAGTAGCTATATACACCTGCAGTAGATCAAATAAGACTATTTTTTCCTAGACTTTTTTTTATACTTACCTAAACACTGTTAATGACAATAAGCACAGAAAAGGAGTCTGCTCCCTATAAAAGTGCTAGAGTACTAGCCTAGATTTAAAGGCAGCACATATTTCCAGTACTGTTCAGGATTATCATGTCTAATGGATAGGGCAATGAGACAATTGAGGGGTATTGCTTTCCTTTGTCTACTGAAACAACAGAATCCAACAGACTTCCAATCTGGGACAAAAGCAAGGACAAAACACATTCGTTTCATCTCATATCATCCATGCAAACTCCTTCTCAATGATAACATCAAATCATACAATTGAGACTCTAGAGAGCTGAAAAAAAATCCCAACAGCTCAAGTAGCTGCCTTTAAGATGTGATGTTAAAAGAGACCTAAACCACCATAGTATTACACTAGCAGTCTTCCTCAAAACACTTTTCATGTAAGAGCATATTCACAATTTGTTTCAGGAAAGGAAAAAATTTAAAGCTCTTCTTTTGCTCTGTAATATTAAAAATTCAAACAGTATTACACTAACAAAAGGCAATTTCCAGTCCCATTACTAGCAATGGTAAAAAGCCCATGAAACCTTAAATTCTTAATGTTTCCTAGTGTCTGAGTATTTATCCTACTAGAATCAAGTGGTACATCAAGGCCTTTTGTAGAAGATATGCTCTTCTTGCTCCAGTGACCTTTTCTCCACTGCTTCTTGTAGTGCTCACCACTAGGCTTAAATAATTAAACAGGTCTCAGCCTGAAGTGACTTCAGAAATGCACCTACATTTGAAAAGTACTATTTGGACAATAATTTGTAGAACAACTGGAGGTCAAATGTCTATTCTCATAAACTGATATCCTTATTGGAGGTACCTACTCATTTCCACGGCCCAAGGGCCCGGACAAGATCATGCAAGGAGCCTTCTAGTACACCAATTATAGTTAACATGGAAAGAAAGACAACCACCAGCAACATTCAGAAGTAAAAGATTTTAACTGTTAAAAGCTCAGACATGGTTTCTGCTTAAAAGAAAGAGAGCACTCACTGTATAATAGACATTAAACTAGAACAAAATAAACTTAGGAAATAATTACTCATATTACATTTAGAAAGGAATGTTATTTTTCTAAATATTCACTTAGCACATTTTGGCATGTCATGGCTTTTCTCCTTCCTCAATAATAGCAAAATACATTTCTATCAGCAAAGTAAACATTTATGAATATCAGAGCAGTAACTTTACCCATCTCTACTTCTGTTGTAACCTCAAGGCCATGACTTTGTAGGCTGTCCTCTGTTGTCCCACAGTTTCCCTTCCCATATCCAAAAGCATAAAGAAAATGGTGGTTTTGGGGAAGCTTGTTCCCTGCTGATACAAATAAACATTTCAAGTTGGCTCATTCCTAGACAGGGACAAAGAAGTAGGTTTATGTCACAGAGAGATAAGAGGTAAGGAAGATAGTCTTCTCCATTGCCAGACCTCAGAATCTTCCATTACAGTCCAGATGGAAAAATCATTGAAATGTTCATGATTCAAAGGAAAGCTTTGATTTCAAATGGGAAAATACATTATATAAAAATAAGGGTTTTGGACAGACTCCTCCTTTTGTCCTTTCTTTCTACATTCTGCAAATATGTCTAGTAGAATATATAAATCATACAATATCATATGAAAAATATAATGTGCAATGAGACAGGTGTGGAACTTCTCTTTTCATCTAAATGAAAAGAAAGATTGCACATCTCCGCCTACTTCAGAAAAATAATATAATAAGAAGAATTAAGGCAGATTAAGAGACTCTTTTAGGCATCTTAAGACCCTTAAGCACACACTCCCAAGCCAAGTATTTATAATACAAGAAGTCTCCTAGTTACCTCTCTCAACTGTCACTGTTGTCAGTATTGCATAAAGCTGCTTAAACTATAAAGCTGATTGTCAAGGGAATCCCAGTCTGAAGGGATCTTTTGTGGTCTGAAAGGGTTGTGACTTCTGTAAAATGAGGGCATCGGGTTACTACAGCAGCCTTGAATATCAATGACAAAGGAGGAAAAGGAAAGCTCACAAGTCAGGCTAGATTCTCTCTCCCTTACCACTCGTCTAAATCACATGGTAGTTGCAGGGCAGGAATGAGCCAAAGAGAACCAGGGCAATCCTTGCTCCCCGAGGCCACTTGCTCTCCAGTAGAGAGCACAGACACTGTCCTGCGGGTCACAGGGAATCAAGAAATGCCTCTGAGCAATGCTACCATACACAGCCCACTCCACTGCGAGCACCTCCTGCAAATTTCAGAGGCAAAAAACCATGTGGAACAGGTGTTATATTAAACATGAAGAGTGGAAAGCAACATGCTTACTTCTTGATGACACAGGTTGCATGTATCCAGCCATACCTTAACTCAGCCACATTCCTCTGTATATTCTAGAGCTGATAATATAAAGCTATTAATAATTTTTTAGTTTCTGAAGATGGTCAAAGTTTTCACAATTCTGGAATATATTTTTTACAGAAGACCTGACTCATTACATAAAAACTGTCTTTGTGAAATATTCTGAGGTCTAGTTCATGATCTCCAGATATCACAACATTTTCTTTTCCAGTAATGAAAATACCTACCCATTCAGTTCTATTAAATTATACAAATTTCCTATGTATTGGTCACTTGATTTGAACCCATCTCTAGATACCTAGGTTCTTGCATACCTGCTTAGTAAATTACCTCCTCTGTGTGTCTCAGTTTGCTTCCAATTTTTTAATTCAACTGATCTTAATTATTTTTAGATAATGAGAGGAATGATTGCATATCTGAACAGATAAAGAACATGACTTCAATATTACAACCCAATTGCAATACAGTAACTGAAGAGTCTCTGGAGGGGCAGCACTTCCATGAAGTTCTGTTCCGACTTGAGTTTTATTTTTACTTAATATATTCTTCTTTTATTTAAAGAACTGTAGCTCAAATTTCCTAGACAAATCCAAGCCTTAAGTTTTCAAGGCTTTTTTTCAAGAGAGTTCTAAACCTCTTACGTAGTTTTCATAACACCACTCGTGCTATTAGCCTTATTCAAAATAAAAATGGAGACTTGGGACCTGACTTATTTCTGAAGCATATGCTTGAAAAGTTTAAAAGAACACTCTAGAACCCATTTTCCCCCAGCCAAATTGCCAAAATACATTTTGCATGCAAAATTAAAACTTTCTTCTACATGCAGTCTGAACAATGCAATCCCTTTTTCTATTCTTGCAAAAATAGGAAACTACTTTTTCCTTACAGCTAATCTCCATGTTCATCTTATTTCACCATTTTCTCTCCAGTTTTTCCTATTGAACTTTCTGCTTTTCAGAAGGCAGCTACTCTTGCAGGTTTTAAGTAGGGAGATAATTTCGCTTCAACATGCATAATTTTCTTCCTGAAATAACCAAGAGTATAGTGAAGATTTCTAGGTTTAGGTGAAATGCACCCCTATGAGTTAGTCCAGAGGAAATGAAAAATAGGTCGAAACAAAAGGAGCCCCAACATGAAAGCCTCTGTAAGAAAGGTTTAACCCTCAGAACATCCACCTTCGCTTTGTCCCTTCAACTAGTAACTGCTAATGATGCTTTCAAGAATGTTTAACTGATGAGCAGTAAGTGGTGAGGGGGAAATCACACAGACGAAGAGGTGCCATCCCTAGATTTACATAATCATACCAAAATGATGTCTTTAATGTATTTAATAAGCTAGTGATGCACCACAGCCAGTAGAGAAGCATTGATGTTCCTTCTCATTTGCCAGTTTATTGCTGGGACACCAGAAAAGACAGTAAAGTTTATACACAGGTAGACAAATCTCAAAAAGCGAGCAAAGAGTCTACAAAATACATGCTCGCTCCTTGATAGTTCCATGTTGCATTTTCTCCTACAACTAAAAAAGAGTAAGGAGAGGGCCTCTAATGCTCCCACAGGAATTTAAATGAAATTAAGCAAACATATCCAAAAGCGTGTTACTGCCCTCCCACTGCATTTGTCATCTTTCCTTCATACCAAATCATCTGTTTCACAGAAGTTAAACAGAGACTGACATAAGTCTGTTCTTACTTCTGTAAGCAGGACAGACAATGGGACTAGAACTTATTCTGTAGTTACTAGTACATGCTGGACTTTATGGGTCCTTGACATAAATTTAACCTACCAAAACAACATCTAAAACTACTAAAGGGATTGGAATGGGCCTCATGGAAAAATCTGCTAGCCACAGGTCACAAGCTCAATAATATGTAAAAAATGTATGAAGAGAAGCCCTTTACATCTGCAGTTATGAGCTTCGTTGAGGCACGTTTTTGTCTTATACTTTTCTGTTCACCTCTGCAAGGCACAGAATACAAAGAATACTTAGCTCTGATGGCCAGTTGAGTAAAGAAATTTTGGCAAATTACAAAACAATTGTCTGTGCAAGAAGTTTCTTCCATATGCACTGGGAAGAGACCTAGATTTCTTGGTACAGTTCTGCCTCTGCAGTATCTGTTCTGAGAAAGTCTCCAGTTTCTGAAGAAATCTCTGCCCACCATCCTCCCCCAGGATCAATAGGATTCTACCTTATGTAACCACTCTAAGTTTGGCAGCAAGAGCTCTTACACAGCAGCATCTTGCAGATTGTGAGAACACCAAAACACTAAGTTTCCTCCTTGGCAATATGAAATGGCTGTTGAAAACTCAGCATTCCACTGGGTCATTTCATCTTCACTTTGAGAATTTCACTATCACTACTTGAGCAGTCTGAGAAGTAACAACGTCTGGAAGCAGATTCCCACCTGTATATATACCATGCTCTCAACACTACTCTTTTGGGCCACTCCTCCTGAAAGCCACAATGTCTAAATAAACATTGTCTCATTTTTAAAATTTTTGTTATACAACTCAGAAGTACATGCACCTCCACACTAATTTGAAAAAATATGAGGGACTCTTACTATTAAAGGATGCCTTCTTAGCTACCTCAATCTGTGAGAAGACAAATAATAAATAGCACCACAATAGGTGTCTTCCCTAAACAACTCAATTAACTCTCTTTTTAACAAGCTAAAGAATTAAACAAAATCTCCTAAATAAACTTCACTTTCACACTTCCAACTAGGAATACTGAAATTTGTTTTAGAAATTACAATTAATTGGGTTTAGATTCAAGACTCTTAAGCAGTATATTACCTACCATGTTTGCTTGCTAGCCTAGGAGAAGAAATTTTGGTGTCTCCTTCACTCCTAAACCTTATCCTTTGACACAGAATGAAAAGAAATGGGAAGGAGAGTAAAAGACAAAGTGGGAAGGGGGGGGGTGTGTGGAATGTAATTTACTTCATTCAGCTAACTTGTCAATTCAAAGGATGTATTTGTAACTTCATTTTTTTCCAGTGGAAAAAAAGTAAATTTTACTTACTATTAATTCTTTTCAAGTGTTAAGAACACAAAGTTCACCTGCATGAATTTCAAGTGATCAGAATATTTGTCAAAGTAGTACACAATTATAAGCAATATGTTCCTGAAAAACTACTCTTTTCTGCCCCCTTATTTCAAAACCAGGCCAGGGTCATCACATTAGTGTAAGATAATATTACAGACCAACACAGTGAGTCAGCAATCAAAATGACATGTTCAGCCTTCCCACAGAACTTGTTCTTTTGTTTTAAGTCCTGGAATTGCTGGTACATCTCTCTTCCATCCTCCCCTTACTTCTATCCCACTGCACTGCTTCAACATTGCCTTACCAGTTGACAGTCCAGCTTGTTCCGGAAGAAAGAAAGAATTCATGTGTAAAGTACCCTTGGTTTCAGAAACACAGAAACATGTGCTGGAGAAGGTTAGTGCCTGGTTGGCTGACTTCAGCAACAAGAAAAGGAAGCTGCTCAATTAACTGGAACTAAGTGAGAAAGAAATTTCTATTATCTTCCACTTATTCTTAAAACAACATTTCGACAATTCAGTTCATGAGAACCTCATTGTACCCATACTCCTACTGAGACACTTTACCTATAACACACTTACTGCAAGATCTGTGCAGGCCTTCCTGTCAAATTCCAGCAAGATGCACAAAGCACAGTGGACTGAGCTAACACAGGCAGTCAGAGTACAGAGAAGAAAGCATTTTACACATTAAGTGAGACTGAAGGCAGATGGGGCATTATACCATGAAATGCAATATAAATTCAAGGATCACTAAAATTAAACAACATTCCTTTTATAGATTTGACTACCAATTTGCGTTTTTAAAAACAAAAAACCCCACATGGTCCAACTGGTGATAAAGCCTGTTCCCACACAAAACCTGCTAAAACTGAGTATTATAAATTTCCACTCTTACCATGAGAATAACAAAAGTATTAGAAAACAAAAGTGATCTTGCAATAACATGTTATGTTACATACAATATCATGTATAAGAGATACCAAAATAACCCCTAAAATAGCAAGTGTGATGGTATAATTAAGAAATCAGAGCAAAATTACAGCAAAGTTCTAATGAAAATCTAAGCCAACACAACTGGAGGAACACGGGAAGAGAAGCACAGGGTTTCCCCTTCAGCGAGCCTGTTAAAATGCCAAATAACCAGCATTTGCTTTAGTTCACAATATAAGGAGATAATGAAAAAGCATGACTACATAAAAACAGATGATTAATAGCAGCTGGATACCATAAAGAGTGATGACACACTTCCAGCATACAGGCTACTGCTCTTCCACTCAGTTTGAGGCAACACTACTAAATTTTATTCCGTGTATTAGAATATACAGAAATGGAAGTGAAGAAAAATGCATTTTGCATTTCTGTCTTTTTTGCCAAAACATGGAAGTTTCATCTCCAGGCAGAACATTTGTCCCCTGCTTTCATCCAGTCAACATCTCTGCTTTGATAGTCTCATTCAATATCTCAATTCTAAAACCAGGGTAAAGGTCTAAAAATCATGAGCTGTCATCTCTCCTCACACACACTTTTTTTTTGGCCCTCATTACACAGAGTCTGCTCCCCATAGTCAAAACACAGCTTATTGCCTGGCGAAGGAAGATTCCGATGCAACACGCAGTTGGGGCTTGAACAAAGTACAACATGGGAAAACTATGGAAAACTGCATCCTGCCCAGAAAGAGATCTGGTTGTCATAATCATATACAGTAAATGCACATACAACACAGAAGCATCACTTCCAGAAAATTAGTGGAAACACACCTATAACCAGTTCTCCTTTCTTCCTTTATCCATCTTTAAAGCTATTATGCAAAACCAGTGGGAAATAGAGGGACTGACTGACAGGATGCAATAATATAAAGTGATTTGATTACTCTGAAGCAGAGCCTTTTCATTAAGTTTTTAGCTTTACAACACAGGATCTATTACAAGGGTCATTATACTTCTTTGTACAAAACAGATCATCCTATCTAATGTGTCTTTGTATTTACAAATCTGATGTAATTCCCCTTTTCTTTGCATACACACATATAGAAGCACCTGAACGTCTGGTTACTCAGTAGAACTCTATGTTGATCCCTGTCTTTTTACAGTACATATCCAGCTATGCAGTATTTCAAAGAGATACTGTGTTCAATACTAGTCATTCATAGTCATTTAATTGAAAAGGCATGAGTACCTAGCAATTGCACTTGGAGAATGAAGCATCTTTGAAATGTATTTACAGATTTGCTTACCTCCTTGGGCATGCTAAGTACTATCAGTGCAGCAATAAAAAAAAGGCTCAACTACAGAAGCTCTGATTCTATTGTAGTGCAATGGTATTTTATTTCTATTATTTAATGGAACAATTGGAAAGGCTAAAGCAGTCATACTGTTACAGTAGAAACTGCATTGTGGAAGGGGGTGCAGGGGGAGGCAAAGTGCCCGGCTTAAATACTGAGTAGCACCAGAGCAATACAACTGATAGATCTCCAGAAATTCTGGAGTGCAATGAACCCTGCTGGATAAAGCATTTACTTTCATCACCTGAGTGCTTAGTAGCAACCCCATCCCAAAAATTTATGGCCCACAAAAACCCATGTATGATTGGCACTTTATACCATAAGAGTTATTACTGTTTGGTCCTGCATATTGCATAAATTCTGTAGCCAAAAAAAAAAAAAAAAAAGAAAGCAGCATTCAAAAGGTTAATGAGAAGCAAACAAATGAACTTCATGTAAGTGGATGCACAAATCCACAAATTTCTATTCTGCTACCTTCTCCTTCAGCTACTAGCAGCAGAAACAGCTTTGTACTTACATATTCATCATTCCAGAGCTGACTGAAATGCAGAGAAAAAAACTAGACAAGATTTATGAAAATATGGAGGATTCTATTGAAGATACTGTACAAGCTATATTTCTTGCCCATTCGAGATACTTCCCAAATATTTTAGCTTGTTTAATGAAAAGATTTCTCTTCCTAGAAATTCTAATACCTTTGAAATAAGAGGAGCTTTATAGTGCTATTTAACTAACATTTTCCAGGAGCCCTATAGATCATTATTTTGCAAGCATTTTTACTGTGCAAATGGCAGGGGAAGAAGGAAAAAAAAAAGCAGAAAAGGAAGTAAAAAGGAGATGCAAATTCCAAGCACAGACTTTACAAACACCACACTCTGTATGTACCCAGTACTAACATTTTAGCCTTTTCCCCCTACTTGAGGCAAGCAAGCAGGAAACAAACAAGGAAACAGAAGGGGTAGACAATCCCCCGGACTTACCTTTAGTACAGTTCCTCTATAAACTTCTCAGAGAGAAATTTAAATTCCTCCAAGTGGATGTGATTCTTAAAGCTTTTTTCTTTCTCAAGTCACACAGAAGCAAAACAATTAGTTTTCAGAGGTTCCATTTACTGCTCTTCCATCCCCAGCAAAATGCGTCCAGGAGACTATGCCAAAAGTAAGCCCAGAACTCAAAGGCAATTGGAAAGGGAGCGTAGGGGGTTGCTGAAGGACCAGATTGTGAAATTCAGTAGCTTGAGCACAGAAATATCCTACTGTACAATATACCTGGCTTCTTGCTCACCAAAAAACTGTAGTGCAAACTGCCAGTAGTAGCCTCCAATAGCTGCTGTGTGTGCTGCAGATGGTATGTCTCACTGTTACCTTCCCAGATGGGTAGAGGATTCAGAGAGCAGCAAAACCAGGGGGTCGCCTCAAAACCAGGTGGATTGCCAGCCACTCATTCACTCAGTCCAATTAATCAAGACAAGAACAGCTCAGTCACCGGAGGTATCTCCTTCCAGGGTGCACAGGATTATGGCAAGGTTATTAATCTTGCTTTGCTGCATCCCCCCCACCCCCTACATTCAGCAGCCTGCACCGAGATGATTGCCAGCTCTGTCTCTGTCCCTGTTCTACTGCATTTTGCTCAGCCCTCTGTTGCTGCAAGTGAAACACAGAGGAGGGAGGAATACTAATAAGGTGGTTAGCTACAGTTTCTTTAAGGCATTCTACATACTGCGTGCGCGTGTGTGTATGTGCATGTGTGTGTGCATTTTCCATGGGGCAATCTGGATTTCTTGGCAGCTGAAATAGGACTTTTTTCTACATCAAAATCTGAATTAATCTGGATTATCACCTAATGAATACCAGAGCCAGCAATTGTATTTTACTTAGGATAAGAGGAGGGCACTAAATGGTCTAGAAGATTAGGACAGCAGCAGTGGTTATAGGGGGAGGGAGTGGGGGGTTGGTAGTGTAGAAACCACACTACAGCCAGAAGAGCATAATCAGTACAAAAATTTGTTCCAAACAGATCATTTTAGCAATATTTTAAAAGTCATTCTTATATCTTGAACCACTTGGGATTTTAAAATCAGCACTTTATTATCCATCTTTAGATTAGGCAGCGATATGCAGAGTCAAGTAAATATTTTTAGAAAAGAAAAGACTTCTGGCAGGAAAAGAAAAAATTAGAATGTCAGTGGAGGCAGACATCCAGTACTGCATTTATGAAGGTGCTTGAAATTCCCTCCTTTAGTGAGAATTGTTTTGCCAAAACCTTTCACTTATGAAATGAGTTTAGAGTTCTCAGTCCAAGAAACAAGATTTTCCTTGTATTGCCTAAATAACTGAAAAGAACTGCATTGGTTCACAAACCTGAGTATTCTGCTGTGGTAAGTACAAGTCCTAGCTGTAATTCACTCATGAAATAGGAAAACAGACATATTGCCTTTGCTTTCCCACAGGTAATTCAGACCCTCTGCATCAAGTTCAGGATGCAAACGCTGCTGTCTCACTTGTCATCCATAATTTCAGCTTTTTGCAGCACATGACACTTCAGACTCCTTCAGGAGACTGAAGATTGAGACCCCGTCAGAAACATGAAAGCAAAAATAAACCATTCCTTAGAAGCAGCTCTGGGATTACTACAGTAAATTATAACTATGAGGGACTGTTAAGGAACCAGTTCATGGGTCTGAGCAGCCAAATACACTTGACAGAGCTCCCTAAAAAATGAGCTACATGAAATTAGTTTGGTGCTTCATATCACAGAAAGAGCTGCCACCACAAGTTTTAGCAACCAAACTGTAATTGAACACAGTGGAAGTGCTTTGGAGAGTTTTAGGTACACCAACCATGGAGTAGCTGGCAAAGCAGCCTGCATGCACTGACCGGGGCAGTTTTACTGCTACTGTAGCACAAAGGACTGCAATGTAACAGGGCAAAATCCATACACACTGTAGCCACAATATTTAGTACTAATGTGGAGTAAAACTCTTCTACTGTTAAGTAAACCCTGCAGTTTTAACAGTTAGCGAACTTGCAAAGCCACACAGCATGATAAGGAGGCTGTGGTACCTGGAAAGAGAAATGTAGGACACAGTTTCAGAAGATGGAAGACCTGCACTGTTTTACAAATGACTCATAACCACTTGGGCTTTTGTTCACTTCTTCAGCTTAAATTGTTGTATAATTTAAATCTAAAATGATTTATTTATATAAAAATCCACTGTACAACAGGAGAATTAGTATATTGTTACTGTTTTTTTCTTTGCTGCAATTATTTTGCTTCTCCACCTTAGCCTTTCTCAACCCTCCATCCTATTCCCAATCACTGCATGACATCTTATGTCACTGTTTTGTTGACTTGTGGATCTTAGAGAGGACTCTTACTCATCCACAAACATAAACACACCTATTCACATAGGAACATGAGCAGCCACAGCAGCTTGGACTGAAGATCCATCTAGCCAAAGTTTTGCCTGCATTGGTCACTGTCACTAATCAAGGGAAGCAAATGGTGGCATTTCCCAAGTACACTGTGCCAACATTCAATTATCTGTGCCACAAAAAAATCAGAGATAGGCGTGCTCTGCATACTTTAGTATGCCACTCACAGATACATAGTCTTCTATCATGAGCAGCCTGGACTCATTTCCTCACACTGAGAGGCCCTGATGCATTTACCTGCCCTTCATATTGACTTTGCTCTATTCAGTCAAACACTCCTCACTAACCTTTTCCACCTCATTCAGTGACCAAAACACCACAGAAGTATAGCACTACACTGACACTTCCTACTTTTAGAGTATATCATCCCAGAGCACATACTAATGAAGCCAATGGCAGGTTCTGTTTTCTAAGACTGTGGTATGAATAATTTTGCTACTCTCAGATTAACAAGTTCATCAGGGATATAACATTTATAGTTCTAACTAGTCAGCTAAGACTTCATAAGGAGGACCTCATGTCTAGACCAAAGTCCATTGTGGAAAGCTTTTCTAATGACCTTTTTCTAGGTACAGTCAGAATTGCTTGAGTATATTAAAAAAAAGCTCCACAGCTAATGAAATCTATTCATAAATCTAATATTTACAATCCATGGGACTGGAACAACAGCAAAAGTAATTAAACTGACCAGCATTCTAATTTCCATGACACAGAATACATGTTAAAGAAGAGAGGAAAAAAAGATTAAATTTTGCCCAAGAATAAACTGGTATTTTCCAAATTTTCATCATCATAATACCAAAGGTGCAGGCAAGGACTTTTGTCCTACCTCACTTGTCCTTATGTCATTTTTAAAGCCATACTACCTGCTAATTACTTTCACATTAATCAAAATGAAAAAACATTCTTTGCACTTCAAGAAGTTTTTCTTGCTGTTTGATTTCAATTTTTTTTTCCCCAAAAACAGGCTGCACTTAGGTCATCTCATCACTCTCCTGATTACAACAGTCTTACAAACATATTTGGTTTTGTTCCCCCATTTTGGTTAAAATCAAGGCAGTTTACAATGCAATATAAACCAGGTGGATAAAACACTCCCTTCCCCCATCCCATCTCCCAAGGAGGAAAAAAAAAAGAAACTTGACTTTAGCTGCCCCTCACTCTAGCCTTCACCTCATTCAGCTGAATTTGATGACCTGTCAGTTAATATCAATGTCACTCCTCTGAAAACTTCTGAAATTCAGCACAAGTGAAGAACACGAGCTTATAGCTCAGCAAAACCCTCAACAGAGAAAGTACTGACCCAGCACACGTGCTCCCACACAAAAATCCTCCAAAAGCCCCTCAAATATTTTTTAAGTATTTCATTTTATTATTATATTGGCATCATTTGATTTAGTGAACCCCATATTCCATATGCTATTTGCAACCAGTTCCCTTGTTTCCTCTTAATTTCCAGTTCCTTTGTGAAATAATAGTCATATTTATGAGTCTGATTTCCACACTGAGAAACCATTAGCAAGACCACAGCAGGGGTGAAAGATGACCCAAGAGGTCTCTGGAGACAGGCTGAGGCTGGCACCCAGTACAAGCAGGCACCACTGGCTGATGAATTTTGAAGAGTTACAGCTGCCAGAGTGCACACTACACCCGATGAGCACCCTAGTGAAAATCATCAGAAGAAAATATACACCAGTTTCTCATACACCATTTGGCTTGGCACAATCCTAACAAAGTCAGGACCAATGGGTGCTGTAAATTTATGCATCGGCCTCAAAACTACAGGGACTGTGAAGCAGCACATGCAGCTTCTCCTGCCTCTGCTAGAGGGCAGTGGCAGCTGCTCCTAAGGAAGCCCAGCATCCACTGCCACTGCTGGACTTGAGACAACGTCAGGGCTGAACTGCACAATACTGAGGTTTTTAGAAAAGTGATCACAATGATCTTTCTCCTGGGAGTTGTGAAGCCTATTATTAACCACAAATATCTTCAGGAGAAAACAGTGAAAGAAAGTGGAAAAGCAAACAAGAGAATGTATTACCTGGAGAGGAGAAAAATTATTTGCAACTAACTTGAGAAATACTTGCAAAGTTTATTTTCAAGATCAGTGGTAAACAGATTTCTGCTGCTACAAGAATCTTGCAGACAATAGTCTGTCAGGGTCTACACATTACTGTTGCAATAGACATATGAGTAATAGTAATAATGGTACCATCTTAAACCTTTCCTCCAGGGAAAAGGTACAACAGCAAAACTGCAGCAAACACATTCTTCATGTTCTTTATATCTTAAAACTCACAGTCATAATCTAGTGAGCAATTCAAGTGAGTTCCTCAGAACTTGAGAAACACACTAAGTACAATATTTCATTATTTACTGCCCTAAAATAAAGACAGGCTTTTCATATAGTGGCAGTTTGCTTTTTTCTAACCAGCTATTTTGAAAAATTGAGTAGTTTACATTGTAGATATTTTTAGTTCCAATAGACTTACCATCAAATTCCAGCCTTCTGCCTAAAAACTTTAATTCAGTGTCTCAAGCCTGTAATTTCAGATTAATTCTGCAATGCTGAAATACAAATCATAACCACCTTGTTTTTGTGCTATTTGGATGCTATTATTTAAAGACAGATTTTCCAACACTAATATCTTAGACGAAAAAAAAAGAAACAATTCGATGAAAAAGCAGAAGTAAAAAAATCAGTACATGTTTCTTTATCTTTCTGCCTTCAAAGGAAAGAAGTTTAAAGCCTTGTTTGAAAGCATGAAAAACAAAGTCTGTTTCAGAAGTTCAGCTCATGAGACCAATATATATATATATATATACACCTCAAAAACCTATGCCCAGAGACTCCAAAGCCTAAAATCTTACACAGTTGTTTATATTCTGATACATACCTGTTCCCCACAACACTTCCACTCCCTTTCTAAAGGAAATTACATTTTTTCCTCTCTGGTCAACAGAGCAAATAAAAAAATGGTTTTTTCTTCCTTCTTTCTGTCCTTCAACAGCTACTGCTGCAAGAAGAAGACACAGATCCAATACATAGACCCTCAGCCTGAGCTAGCATGAGCACTTTTTGTACATTTGCTTACATTTCTCTGTGACCATTGTATCTCTTCCTCCCTCTAGAGAGATGGGTTTCAAGAAGGGTGCAGTACGTCTTTTAGTGAAAAGAGACGAAGTAATAGTCTAGACTTTATTGTCACATAATTGTGCTCTTGCTAAAAAACATCTGGATTGCTGTCATATACAGGTAGCATCAAATACCAATCACTGTTTACAAAACAAGATGAATGTTACTTAAAGTTAAACATCTTGGATTTATTTATCCTGTGCTAAAGAAATACTGATATCAAAAAGATCAGGATATGGCACTAGCTTATTTAAGTTCCCTAGGAGATTTTTATCTTCTAAGCAGCAAGAATAATTTATTTGATTTTTTGATTTGATCATAACTCTTCATGACCTTTAACTTAGGACACATTCAGGTAAAAAAAAATTAAAAGAGAAAAATTGGAAGCTGTGATTGGACATATATCTTGAACCAGTATTTCAATTCTCAAATGTTTTAATTGTCTAGGAGCTTTGACTAACCTCTCTGTACTGCTTGCACCCATCAGCAGTTTTTTATTTACACTGATTCAAATTTTCTGACTTCAATTAGGAATGCCTAAGGCATGGTTTCATCAATATTCCTGCTCTCCAGAGACTCACATTTTCCCTCGAGTGCCAACTCCAGGTTTCCTTTTAAGTCTCACTTGTCTGCACAGGAATTCAGCAAACCAGCTTGAGCAGCAGTGGGACTAACACTGCTAAACAAGGCAAATATCAGGATGAGTGTAAAATTAGTTCTCTTTGGTCACAAAGGTGTTCTTTCTGTGTTTATCAGAACACTGTTGCAGAGTACCAAGATGATTGGGAGAGTTCAAAATGTCTTCTAGTAGGTTTCTGACTGCACAGTATTTTGCAAAGTTGCTTTAGAATATTTACAAAGTTGCAAGCTGGCACTTAAGTCATTAAACTTTGTTGGCATGCAGAAACAAATTATAGTGAATGAAAAAAAAATAATTCAAGATTCAAAGAAAGGACAAAGATCTCAGCCTTTGTGAGTTTTATATTCAGAAGAGTTTTGTGACAACAAGCCTGCTCTTTCACTCACCAATGCAATTTCCAAACGGCATTTTAGTCCTCTCTAGCTTGACCCAAGCTGGGCCTGAAATAAGACATTTCACTTCACAGTGGAGACAAAGGCTTGTGAGCAATCAAGATATCAACAGCTACTGCAAAATTTACAAAATAAAAGCTACTTTCACTTCAAAACAGATACTTAAACTATTAAATTAAACATTAATAAAACACAACTGTAATTTTAAGATCTTATGGGTTAGTCCTGTGCTCCACGACAAATGAAGCTGACACATTAAGGTGGAAAGCCTGAAGAAGAAAACAGCTACATGTTTAGGCTGATTAAGGAATGAGATATATGATGTTCATCTCTCTCAACCAAGTAAACCTCCCTGTTGCTGCACTCCAATTTTGAAGTATGAACAACGGGGTCTCCATTACTTTTCAAGCGAGACTGTTCCAGAGCCTAAAAGATCTCAGAGTTAATGCTGTAAAGATCCACTGCATGAGCACTGATTTCTAATACTTCAAAAACATATGTTGATAGAGGATGTTAGACTTAGATGACTTACTTTCCCATTAATCAATTTTCATCAGCCATTATAGCCATATCCCTCACATGCAGTGAAACATTTTTTGCACAAGATTTTTCTTTCCTCTTTATACTAACACCTACCTATCACCATGGGCAACAGACAGCTTTAACAGAAAAAGATAGCTTTACTTGTGCTAAATGTTAAGCTTACAAACAAAAGACCATTTTGGACTTAAGGCCAGCTTGCTTTTTTCTTTCTTATTGGTCTCAGAAAAAGGAGCATTTAAGTACCCTTAAAGACAGCAGTCCGTCTACTTGTGGTCTTACACCCAAGTTTTTTCTCTCAAACTCCCTTTATAGTCACTGTTTGCAAGAGTTCGTACCTCAGGGCACTATAATTTCTTTTAGGTACCTCTATTTGGGAGTAAAGACCAAGTTCTCCCAGGCCCAGAAGTGCTTGAGTGACTAGTTCAGACAGATTCATTTCATGCAGGTGTTTGTGTTTGATATTAGCATTAGCAGATTATTAACTACTAACCTGCAACCACATTACAGAAAGTACCCTGCCATGTATGTTGTCATGCAGATAGATAAGCTCCATATAAAATCTAAAGGGTTGAATGACCTGTTGGTGACAACCAGGAGAAAAAAAAATCTTTGAAGTTTAACCCTAGAGAAAAGTGCTTTAAAAAGTTAATCGCCTGTTCTTATTAATGCTACCTCCATATTCTTTGTCAGTCTGGAGCAGGACCATGATTTGTTCTGCTTGACAACTTTTGTTCTGTACCTTCTTGATCAGGATGATACAGAGATTAAGGTTTCCCTGTACTGCAGTCAATATAAAGATTCATATCCCATTTCTACCTTGATCCCCTGTGATAGGAAAGATGTGTGCTAATGTCTTTGCAAACAATTTGATGGATGAAGGAGTGAAATGGGTCCTAATGTCTCTCCTAACTTTGGGCAGCAGGTTTGTTGCAGAGCCCAGGCAGCTTGGTTCCTGAAACAGACAAGTGTCTGTACAGGCCTGAGTTTCTGAATTTTGGGATAAAATTGTAGGTTCAAGGGCAGATATGGGGTAGGGGACTCAGGAAGGCTGTACCTTCCTGATACCCCAGCCAGTGAGGAAAGGAAGAGGGCAACATGCGCAGGAGTTTAAGATAAAAGGAGGCTGCACCCTCCAAAACCCCATGGCTATGTGCCTCAGTGGACTCTCTCCCTTTATTCGAATGAAGTTGCAAGACTCCTCTGTGTTCTTTTTGGACAAAAATCTCGGGCATTTTTGGATTTTCCAGACACCTGCTTGCCCTGCAGTCAGGTGCAATTATTGAAAGCATAATTAAGAGAGCCTGAAAGGGTCCATCAAATATATTTTGGCCATGTAGTAAACACTGATGGAAATGGGTATGAGATACCTCCTACCTGCCATTTTGGTGAGCCCCTGACATGGGTGAGAGAGAAAACAAAAAGAGAGCAAGGGGTGGGAAGAAAGAAGCTGTTACAAAAAAACTTCTCCCCATATTCTGTGAATGAGTAATGATATCTTTGTATGAACATAAGAACCCCAGAAGACATTGACTGGAGTGGTAGTGTAGGACAGAAAAACAAAAGGGGAAAATGTTGGGGCAGGGAGTAGTGAAGGGAGATGGGACAAGCCCAAAAATTTGTGACTGAAAGTGAAACCCCTATAAAACTAAAACAAATACTGCTTTCTCATGAATAGAAGGCTGAAGGATTAAGCAAGAGACAAAGCACAACTAAAGGCTTAACAAGCTACAAAACAAGAGAGGAAGTAAGCATCTTGGAAAACTTGCAGAAATATCCTTGTTTAGAATACCTCAAAGGAATCCAACCAAAACTCACTTCCATCAACATTAGATTACTCCATTAATAACATTGATTAAAAACATGCATTCACATGCATTTGAAGACTCAGTAGGGTCCACCAGCAGTTGCTACCACCAGCAGTTTGTTATAGCACTTTGGCTCAAAAACAAATAAATAAAAGCTATTCATAATTTAACCTAAACCGCAAATAATTTGTGTGAGACAAAACATGTGCTAAGTTGCCTGAATTAATTCAAGAGTAAGAAGAGAAAACCTTCTTCAATATTAACTTCATTTAGGTTGTTTGGAAACAAAAGACTGGCAGGAAACACAACTCTTAGAAGCATATGTAAACATATAGAAACAAAATAAACATACCCTGACTTCTAATCAGGAAAGTTATTTTACATAATAAAAAAGCTTTCACTAAGAAAGGTTAGATGAAATTAAAGTAAATAAAAGTTTAAATTGTAAAACAGAAAACTATGCATGATAATCAGATAATTTGCAGCTTTGGAAATGTCATTCAGAAGAAATAACATAAGTCCTAGAATAGTCTCACTTGAAATTAAACTGGACAAAATAAGAGTTCAAAGGTGAATAATCTTATGCAAGTGAGGGGCATTAGGTGACCTAATGAATTAACTCCTTTCCATTGCTAGCTTCCATGAGCCAACAGAGAAAACCAAAACAGCTGGTGCGGTTTTTCAAAAAGATATGAGTAAAGAGGAAAAACAAGGATTTTGTTGCCACTTGGAGTATTAGAAAGACTCCAACAAGAAAGCATGAATTTCTGTTTTCCTTTTCAAAAGGATAATACACCAAACCATTAAAAAGGTGCTGATTTTACCATGCATAATGAAGGTTATTTGATTATAATATTCACTCTAAACAAAAGTAAAAAACTTTAGAAATACTTTCTCATTGACAATTGAGAATTTTACAGAGCTGTAGCAGTTTTGGATTATACATCTCCTGTCAAGTACCTCCTTCAGGCTAAGCAGGTTGGAAAAATTAATTCCAAAACTTCAGAAAGCAAAAATTACAGTAAAATTACTTTGATTTGCTAAGCACAGTGTAACAGCTAATCCAGCAAGTTTTTCTAGCATACTGGGACTTTAGAATAACTTTTTATTTAGCAAGCAGCACTCCCCAGCTTTAGACAATTTCCATCCATACTTTGAAAGCACTACGAACTTGTAAGACAAACACGCAAAACCTAAATGCACCCTGTTCACACCCATTCAACAGTTACTTGAGCCAGCAGCCAGGCCACCAAAGGCTGGAGGCCAAAGTGGCTGAAACAGAGGGAGTCAAGAAGGACTAAAAATTGCAGGAATATAAAGCTGAATTTGCATTAAGTGATAAAAAGGAAAGAAACAGCACACGTCTGATAAGTCTGAAGGACTAGAATACTCCTCTAAAAATTAGAGGATGCAGAGAACTCACAACTAGGAAGAAACTAGGTTCCCTGCTGCCCAAGTGACTAACCCAGACAGTGTCCTCTGCAAGAAAATGCACATGTTCTCTCATGTGGTATTTCCACACAGTTATTTTGGGTACCCCACTATACCAAATACAATAAACTTCTGCACAGCCTTTACACATAAGTTATTTAACCTCAGAAAAATCTAAAAAACATACTAATGTTCCCTGAGCGTAGTCACTTTAAATGCCTGAAGGGGAAGAATTTTGTACATCCATCTTTTTTCATTTCCATGCACCATTCCATAATCAGTATTTTCCATTAGGTAGATAAAGGCAATTTAAACACAACACCACATATGCGTTACTCACCAGTCCTACATTCAGATTCCTCAGGTGCTTCTCAGCAGTTTTCACAGAAAACTTCCCCAGAGCCAGGAGCCCTTCCCCAAAAAAATACAAACTTACTAGCAGGTCTGATCTAGACAAAGGTTCTTAGATACATAGAGGGGGAAAAAACCCAAAACCATTCTGTATTGGCTCAAACACCTTTTATCACTGCAAGCTCCTAAGACTCCTCCCAGGCAACACTTGAAAAGCTGCACCTACCCCCCACCCAGGTGAGCACTGATTGCTGCAAGTACTGTCAAATATGGTCCACCAGCTTGGCTCTGATCCCTCATAGCCACTGGTAGTTAGGATGTGCCAAAGAGCATGAAATCCAAAATCTTGGTCTCCTTGTATCGTGGTTCTGATTTTTTTAATCTGAACTGTTAAGAACTTCTGTTCCATATTAAAATGGGCTTCATATTACCTTCTTATAAAACAAGAACAGGGAAAAATAACAGTGGAATATTAGTAGTCATTAAGCTCTCAGATGGTCTAAGGACAAACCCCGTGGAAAAGCCTTTTGCTTTGTGATTCTGTTCCCAGGAAGTCAATTGAAACAGTTGCAGTGAGTAAGGTGCAAGGTCAGGCACAGCAAAACCGCAATCTTAGCAGCATTTAGAATAAAAGTAAGTGATGCAGTCACCAGCATAAAAACACTCAAAGGTTATTCCTATAGCTCCAGCTAAACCACAAGGAAATCTTTAATGGGTGGGACACTAGAGCTACTCATCACTTGTGGCTTAGTGGGCAAGATTTTTGTGCCCTCTGCTTCCCCCATTATGTGGCATTAAGTCATCGCGACTTGCATGTGCTTCAGTTATGCATATGTTACTTGCAATTTGTGAGGCATTCTTAGAACTTGTATTTCTGTTCTTCTAGGAGATCAGTGTTCAAATGATCTCACTAACAAGCTTAGGGAATTTCCCAGTGGAACTTTTGTTTCTGCTATTTGTGCACACACAAACCTGCACCGGTTCCCTGTAAAAGACAAGTGCTGCTGTAAGGTACAGTCTACTGATAAGCTGGTATAAGCTTTTTTTTGTCTCTAATACTTACTGATATAAAACTGTATTTATCAGCTATTTCTGTGAACCTACATATAAATACATTCATACCCACACACCTAGAACCACATAAGATTAATCCTATGACTACACTGGCTTGATTGTTATCCTATAAATTTGAGCACCTGGACTGAGCTGCTCAGAGCAGGAAGGTACAGAGGGCTTAGACTTGTGGAGGTCTTGCCACATTTTATTGAGTTACTCAGTGCAGCTGAGCAGAAATATTTTAGCCCCTTGAATATAAAAGGTAGAATATCTCAGCCCAAATAACTTCTACAGATAGTTATGCTAAAAGAATTTTTGCATCCACTGCCTTCTGGTAAGGCACAATGCAGTTGTGTATACCTGAGTCCAGTATAGCACTGAGGGCAAATTGTCTTAAAAAAAGTACTCTTAGTTCAATAATTCTCTTCAGAAAAAGTTTCATACTCAAAATGTCACTGTAGAAATCACTATAATATATAAAATCTTAGGAATGTTGGAGAATTTTATACAGAAAATGAGGGAGGAAATGTTGTTTTACATATCAAGGGATTTATTTGAAGAATACTACTGAATGCAAAAGTATTAGCATTGGGTAGTATTCTTCAAATAGACCAACTTTTGTTGGTCTCTAATTCAAGTAAGGGTATTCATTCATTGCCACATGTTGCAAAACGAAAAGAAAATTTTTGTATAGTTGTCTAAAAGTAGGATAGCAACTGGGGCGAAGGGGAGGAAGGGTAACCCTATACACCCAGCTGAAAAATGCAAGTTCAGAAAGATTTTGTTTCTCATAAACAAGAGAAATATGCTTATCATTTCTCAGAAAAAAAATACTGGTTATATATGTTTCACCTCAGGCTTTTAAAATAGCCATTTCAGCAAGCTGTTGTCTTATACATAGTGGCCTTGATCCTGATCTCAGTGAATCCATTAGCATCTCCATTGTCTTTATTAGGATTCCAGAGTTTACGTCCAAATTTGCTTTTGTGATGGACAATGCAGCCCAAGTAGCAGTTCTGAAAAGGAGATGAGGAAGAACTAAAAGGAACCAAATCTTCAGAGTAAACATTGCCAGCGGAGCTGCAGCTACAACATCCACCATTCTTACTCTCAAAAAACCCAAAATTATCTTCCTGTCACAACCTATATCCATCCAGGAAGCTGCACCTCCCATTGCACACATAAACATCTTTCCATGCACTGATGCAGAAAGAATCTCACTGTTAGCAAGTGACTGAAACTTGTGTTTCAGCCCTTCCTAGTGTTTTACTGTTGTTTAGCTACCCTATATAGTAGAGATTTAATTTCTTGATTAAATATTCTGAAATTCTACAAGATATCTGTTAAAAAATTAAAAAATAGGTCAGTTCCTGTTAAAATCTAGAAGAGTGTATTGCACCTGAACCGGTTTAAGTAGTAGGAGCTGCAGCACTGCCCAGAGGAGGACATGAACTGCCCCAAGCCACTCACAACCAGTTCCAGATGGCTGCAGTGCTGGTGTAAGCAACTTACTGACCCCAAAACTTCAGCAGTGGGTGACCTGCCCTGGGGCAGAAACAGCCTCGCAAGACCCCAGCTGTGGGTCACCAGGAGAGAAGCAGATAGGAATGGTTCTGTGCTAATCTTGGATCCTGTGCTTTCCATCTCCACTCCAAAGAAATTGTAGAGCTACATGTGAACAAAACTGAGGAAAGTTGGGCATAGGAAGGGGGGTGGAGCAGTGTTTGAGTAAAGCTGAACCTGGGGAAAGCAAGGGACAAGTCTTTCCTCAGGGTTTGGTTTGTTCTGCACATTTTCCTTCTCTCTGAATACTCAAATCAACAACTAGAAAATTGGTTTAGTTGGAAACATGATATAGTAAAAATTCTTCAAGCTGATTCTCTTTTGCTCATGAGAGGATCCATAGAACTGTATGCACCTTACATCAGTTAAACTAACCTGTCTGCACCCTGCTGCTAGTCAGCCACTGGGATCACAGCTTACACAGTGCATCAACTACATGAATCATACAGACAATATACTCTTTGAAAAAAAACACAGAAGCAATTCTTTTTGAGAAAGCTCTGCAAGATTTGCATTTTTTAAACCTGCATTTACTGGATTTTTACTGAATTTACTAAATTTAAGCAACCACTTGCTTTTCTGAAATTAGTGAACACCTACAATTCAATGGCTTCATTGAGCTAGTCCAGTTTTAGAAGAGGGAGCTGGTTTATCTGTCACTCATCATCACCATAAAATTCTATTTGAGCACCTTCATTGATTCCATATCTAGAATTTTGCATACTAAGTAAATTTTATTATACAATCAGGTTCTGCTCCCCAGTGTAACCATGAGAAAATTGCACATAAGAGGCAAGGAAACCATTTTAGTTGTAGACTCACTTCAGAAATAAAATTGAAAGTCTCACAGCCTTCTTGGGGAATCACTGTTTAGACGAAGCATGTTTTGGCAGACTTGTACATCTAAATACACCCAAAAGAACCAAAATCTCCATTGAAATACATTTCTCCTCTCAGTCAACTTCCTCTGGAAGTCTGGAGCAGTAATAGGAGACAAACAGAAAGCTACAAAGAGATTCATTTTCAGTCTGGACTTGTGGAATGCAATATAGAGGGTATTTGTGTTACTGAGACAAAGACATTTAGATAGCCATGAAAACAGATCTTTAACCCAAGAAAGTGTTTTGCTTCCCTTCCTAATCAAGAAGTATATACATGCACTGTATAGAAATTAAATTGAAATATATAAAATACATTGCTATTTGCATCTATTTCTCCCCTTTCTGTTAATTTGTAGTTATCTGGTCCTATATTTTCACAAACATCTTGAAAATGTTGCCTTGAATTGTGTCTTGAAAACAGCTCTTGGTAACAAAGTGGCTAGAGAAGACCTGAGATCTGCTGAGCTTGGGTAACTTCACCAAGTTGTAGAGTACTTTGTAGGGCATTTAAAAAGAAAAGGTCTTGGTCTATCTAAGACCTTATACTAAAATTCCTTGCATATGTACAAAACCATCCAGTGTAACTTCACTCTGTTGCAGTACTATCAGCAGCATAGCATCTGTTTGCAGAAACAAAGGCCTAACTTATCAAAGACTTTCAGGCATGTACCTTCTAATTAGTTGTCTAACTCTCAATGAAATTAATAAGACATAAACACCTAAAGAATACAAGGTGCTTTACCTACAGCCCACTCCCTAAAAAATCCAAGTACAAAGAATAGTCATTATAATTACCAGTCAAATGATGAATTCCCAGGTAAGAAACACAGGGTAAATGAATTCTTTTAAGCACACTTTATATGAATGAAGAAAATACATATATGTTGCAGTAAAGTATGGCCACAGCTATAAAAACATTTCTCAGTAACCTGTGATTGAAAGCAACCTGATTTAACACAGTAATAGCAAACAGAGTCTAGGCTCTTCTGTTTGCCAGCCACCTTGTCCTTATCTCCACTCACTAGGGGTACAGTATTAGGAGGATCCTTTGGCCTGAACAAGCGCAGCTATTCTTGGGTTCAGTGTTTTCTTTCAGTATTTGACACTCCAATCTACGTGGATATTCCTATCTCCTTTAGAGTCCATACCTAAGGTCCAACAGAGAGTTTGCTTAGTGCAGATTTCAGCAGCGACAGGCATTTAGTGACAGGCATGAGATTTCCAGAGGAAGTTGACTGAATGACTCTAAGGTACATTGCCATGTTTATTATTATTATTATTATTACAGCTAAAACTGAACTGCTGTGGTTCACTTTGATTAAGTTCCAAGTCATCTTAAAAATATCACAGCATTCAGCCTTACACTGCATTTTTTGCCAATGTTTTTATGAATCTCTGTAACACCCGCCTTTGCAGACACCAAATTGTATTTTTGCCTCTATATTTTTCCCATGTCGAAAGCTTCTTATTTACAAATGGCAAGCTCTCTACAAGGCAGCAGGCTCAAGCTTGGAAAATTATCATTCTTCAGGTTATCCTCCACTCTCTGACACTAAGTTCTTACCTTCATCAGAGAGCTTTCAATTCCCTTCTTACTTACAGGAGATAAAAGCCCTTATATTCCTCCCAACAACAGGTTTTCATCTTCTTTATGTGCACAATAGATTTCAGCTTTCTTCCCCCCAGCCTTGCCAATTTCCCTAATTATCTGTCAGTGGTGCCAAGAGCTCCCACATCTATCATTCCACAGTATCACTCCATAGTCACTGCCACAGCTCAGCATCGCTGCATCAGCTATCTGCGCTCCAAACAGTTTTACACACTGACATGGGGACCGCCTCTCACAGTCAAGTGTATCACTAAGTAACCCTCTTTCTTCTCTTTCTAAGCAGCTCCTGCTTGTCACTTCCAGCTGTCCTCCTCTGTGGTCATAGTCCTGCTACTACAGAATTGATTTCTACATTCCTCATGCTGTTGGTATGAAATATCATTCACACAGTTTAACAAATCTTGGCAACTTCAAAACATGTTTCTCCATTATTGTCTTCAGTGCTGCTTTTTACTTGCTGCATGAATTCTGTTGCATCCTGTAATCAGTATGATTTTAAAAAATCACAGTACCTTTCTCAAAGTTACAGGTGAATTTGAAACACCCTAGCCTTTTAATATGATGCATCATTTAGACAAGCATTTACCTGCGTGCCTTTAGTGTACACACTCTGTGAATCATTAAGGGAGGAGGTGTAAAGAGTGCCTGCAAATCCCTGGAATAACTCTTGTACATAAAATTACTCATGGATGTAATGATTTGTACAAAGAAGATCATATTTTATAGATTAGGACTGTTCCATAGAATGCCTGGAACTGTTTTGAACCACAGGATATTAAACTATGTCAATATGCTGGGGTTTTTTTAAGAGTTGAAAAGAGAAGAAAATTGCTGTAAATCAAATAAAATGTTTCTGAAGGCCATTATTTTAAACTCATTTGACCACTGAATCAGATAATTCTGCCAGGATGTTGAGTAGAAAGCTCTCTTTTTCAGGCCATCCTTAATGTTTCACAGCTATTTCCAAGTAAATTGTTTTAAATAAGCAAATATAATTTCCCCAAGACAAACAGTGATTTTTATGCTCCAAGATGGTCAATAAAAATTACGAGCTACATTCAGTGGAAGAATTGGAGTCTTTGCTGTTTCTCTTACATTCTTCTACAAACAGAAGTCCAACAGGTTAACTTTGTTCTATCCTGCTGCATTTAGTACTCGCAGTACTCTTCTAATACTAGAAGTGTTTACTGATTTCTGTGTAGTGCCTCAAGGCCTTAAAATGAATGTGATTTATGACTGGCAACATATCTGAGGTATATGATATAAGACTGAAAATATTTTTCACTTCTACTCACAGTAATCTTATATCAGAGTCTATAACTTAAGCATCTCTTCTATTTTTTTACTTTTCCCAGTCACATTTCACTTCACTGGGATGCTAATAGAGTTAATTTTTTAAGCCCTGATCCAAAGCCCAGGGAATTCTGTGGAAAGACTCCATTCAACTTCTGTGTACTCACTGCATGCAATGCTTTCTTAAAACTGCTTTGTGATCCTCTAGTTGACAAATTATATTTAAACAAAAATGTTTTAATTTATTTGTTTTCCCTTACTTTATTATTGATGTTTCATGCTATATATCAAAGAATGAACTCACATAACAAAGGAATTTTTTTTTTTATAAAAAGAAGGCACAAGACTAGAATCTATTGCTTTCTCTATACATGACAGCATTAAATCAAAGAGGGAATACTGCAATTATATTAGCAAAAGACAGATCCTGGCTTCTTACACAACAGATGTTTTGATGGTTTGACAGTTAGCTTCGCACTATCCATGGACTATTCTAATATTTACTTAAATATTAAGTAAATAGGTTGCTAGCTCAGAATAACTTTTATTATATCAGAATCAGAAAACACTGAGAAAATATATAAGCAAAACAATTCTGTATTATATGCTAAGAAGTAGTCTGAGATCAGTAACTCACTAAACAGTCATCCTTCTTGGGACTTTCATAATGTAGCATTTGCAATGGGGAAACTGACACATGGATCAATATAACTAGGAATAACTTATATGTTTGAATTTTTAAAATAAAATCATCAAACACAGCCTAGTGTCAGAGCTAGGGTTAGGGGCAAGAGGCCAGGTCACAGCTTGCCCATGCATTTGGGTATTTCTTGAAATAGAGATAGCTGCACAGCTTCATAGCCTTGCCCATTGCCCATCTGCATTTGGATTAGGACAGCACTCCCTTCTGGATGCCATCCAGATGAGTCTCAGCAGACTTGAGAACTGGGCCTGTGGAAATTTCAAAAAGTTCAACAAGGCCAAGTGCAAGGTCCTGCACCTGGGTCAGGGCAATTCCAAACATGGATATATGAAAGAAGCCCTGAGAACAAAGACTGACTTGGGAGGGGTAGTGGTTGATGTGAAGCTCAACATGACCCAGCAATGTCAGCCCAGAAACATCTGGGTCCTTGCCTGCATCAAAAGCAGCACAGCCAGAGGGCAAGGGGAGGGGTTGTCCTCCTCCCCACTGCTCTCCTGATACCCCATCTGGAGTGATGCATCCAGCTTGGGGGTCCCCAGCATAAGATGGATGGGGGCCTGCTGAAATGAGCCTAAAGGAGGCCACGAAGGTGATCAGAGGGCTGTAGCACCTCTGCTGTGAAGACAGGACAGGCTGACAGAGTTGGGGTTGCTCAGCCTGGATACAAGCAAGCTCCAGGGAGATTGTTGAGTGTCTTCCAGTACCTAAAAGAGACCTAAAAGAGAGCTGGAGAGGGACTATTCGCAAGGGCACATAGTGATAGGACAGCAGGAAATGGCTTTAAGCTGAAGGAGGGTAGACTTAGATTAGGTATTAGGAAAAAATTCTTCACTGTGAAGATGGTGAGGCACTGGAACAGGTTGCCCAGAGATGTGGTGGAACAATTCCATTCCTTGAACTGTTGAAGGTCAGGCTGGTTGGAACTTTGAACAACCTAGTCTAGTGGAAGGTTCCCTGTCCATGGCAACTGTGTTGGAACTGGTGATCTTTAAGGTTCCTTTCAACCCAAACCATTCTATGACTCTGTGATTCTGTGATTCCTTCCTGTCATACAGCTTTCCAATTGCCTTCAGACTTTTCTTTTTGGCTGTAAAATTTCTGCAGTTGAGAAATAATCTTTCTTTTTATTTCTGGAGAAACTGCTACTTTAGGTTTTATAAACACCAAAGTCCCATATATTCTCTGTGGTGAATATTTCTTCTAAAAGCAGAAGCTTTTGACATGACAGCTGCACTAAAAAAAGTAACTACATGAATTCTATTGCATACTGAGAAAAATATCATTACCGCTTGATAAAGAAAACTGTAAAAAATCAGATTTTGTAGTCTTTTACCTTTGGAGAAAACACTGATTTAGCATTGTATATTTCATTGATGCAGTCCTGTTTATTTGCAGAGGCCATGAGCCTGATGATAGAAAGAAACAGACACCATATTTGCTCCTTCTTTTAAAGCAAGAGCTTTCAGAAGTTCTTTTACTTTACCATTTGACCTTTTCTGGGCCAGATTGCCAACCCTCTGTTACTCTGCCCGTGGTTCTTTGCTGTGTTTTTTGTTTGCCTTACCCTATGACTGTTAGAGCATCACCAAAGGTCATCAAAAGTCTCCTTTTATCCACGGTTTATTATTCAGAGAAGAAGAACAGATATTCTTGATATAAACTTTTTTATGTCTATGTGTAGATGCCACAAAACCCTTGGGCTTTGGGTTTCCAAGAGTACTAAACTTGCATTCAACTTAATGTCTTGTTCATTAAATCTACCTAGAGGACAGGTGTTTTTCTAGCTCTTAAAATATTCCACCTCTTATGTAGGCTCTTGATGGGGTTACAAACCCGAGCCTATTTCAAAAAACTAGATGCTAAAGGAAAAATTAAGTTTCTACTGTTACTTAATTCTATCAACTAGAATTTCTACTCACTATGATTTACTTTCCTGATGTAGCTTTCCCAGTTATTCAGTGTCTTCTGACATTAGAGTATTTTTACAAAATGTTTCCTGATATATTATTCAAGCCTTAACCATATACTGATTGGGGTTTTTTAACCTTCTCTTAACATCACGACTTTTTTTATGCCTAGCACCTATTGTTTTGTTTTCTCTGAAATTTCTTTTATTTGTCATTCTGACAAAATTGTGTTCTGCTCTCTGTTTCCTGAAAATGTGGTGTTAATATAATTTTTGCCATCTTTCTCTAGCCATGCAACAAATTCCATTTGAAGTTTTTCATTGTTTTGGGTTTTTTTATCTATAATGTCAATTTTAAGATCAGTTTTAAATAACTATACCTACAATGCTACTGAGATAGGCAAAGGCAGACAGAAACATTTTTGGGATTTAACAGTACTCTGAAATTTTTCTCAAAATGATGTTGTAATTTTAGAATACTGAAGAATCATTTTAGAAGTAGAAAAAGTATTAAGTTTGAATTTGGGAAGTAGGTTTGTTTTTTCATAAGTTTGTCTCTGTCACTGAGTTTCACAAGCCTACAATATGATCAGGGAATTCATGGAGCATTATTCACTGTCAAAACTCTGGATTAGAGCTCTGCTCCAATTTTCAGAAAAAAAGAAGGTGACATTTCAACTTTAGTTTCACACAAGATTAAAATACTTACTTCTAGACACTGGGAAAATAAAGTACTTTGAAAATTCAAGAATGAGGTAGACATTATTTTCAGCAAAACCTCCACATAATAAAGAAATTTTAAATTCATTTTGCATGTAAATGTTTCTCTTGTATTACATATAATTTTCTATTAAGAAATATGGGTCCTATAAAGGAAGATGTACAAAACTAAGAGGTATTATTGCAGTATTGCTTTGTATAATCTCAAGCTGAACAAATGTTTCTGATGTTCAGTCTACATCCTTATTCTTTAAAATCTTGATTGTCAAGAAGTAAGAACAGAAAGTTCTCTGCTCTTTTCTGGAACATCTTTAATCATTTACAAATTTTAATTGGGTCTTATCACACTTCTCTTATTTTACCTCTTTGTGACAATTTATAAAAGGAAAAAGAGTTTGCTGTATTTTTGAAAAGGATCCATATGTGCACTTTCTACAGCCAAATATACAAATTTCTACCAGTCTTTTTAAGGTAAAGGCAAGGTAAAGATCTCATGCATGATAATGGAAACTCCTATTAAAACAATCTAAGAGTGTTCATTCTTGCCTGTTGCTATAACTCATGAAACCATAAGATGTCTAGTTCATACCTGTGGCAAATTAGAGGAGCAAGCACTCTTTATTACTTTCCACAGGTCATTGGAATAACAACACAGAAATACAGCTGTTCTGTCATTGTTACATAGCATAAGCCTTTTTTTTTTTTTGGTGTCTCTTTTTTTCAGAGCAGCCTCATGACACTGGGAATAAAGAAAAAGCACAACTTGCACAAAACAAAATGCATGAGGCAAGGGCTCAGAAAAGGAACAAAAGAGTTTGTTTCCAGGGCTGTTGATCTGACCATTAGCTACAAAACCCTTTTGCCGCATTTGCAGTTCTGCTCATTCCCACCAGAGGGGGGACCGAAGCTGCACTTTTTCAATACATTTGTATGTAAAATCTAGAGTTATGTGCTGTTAAGGGGCAAGAGAGAGTTGGTTGGATTAAAAATTCAGACCTAGGGCATGAAATTTTTGTATTTGCATTTTTCCATATAAAGTTTGCTTTAGCTGAAAGGAAAATATTATAACTTTGGTCAAGCGGGCACAGAACTGAAAAGCTGGCATATATGTCTAGGAACATGAAATAAGCATTTTAAAGCTGCTAGCAGAAATTAATTGCTCATGAATACTGAACACTCACCGAGTTCTAGTGAGCTATGCACCAGTACTTTATCCATGTATGTATTTTTGCCTGACAATATGGTTCCAAATTTTTTCTTTTCTCCTTTTCAAATTAAAATTCTCCTACGCCACACATATGAAGTTTTAAGTCTTAGACTAAAGTTTTTCTGTAACCCAATTGAATGATAACATCCACTGCTTTCATACTTTCTTCCTTTCAAATCCATTAGTCCTTCGATGGCCCTCTTTTACTTCCTCCCATGCCCAGGATATGTTGTGATATTAATCATAAAATGTGCCAGGTTGGACGTGACCACAGAGGTCATCTGGTCCAACCTCCCTGCTCAAACAGGGTCATCCTATGGCTCATTGCACTGGACTGTGTCCAGATAGTTCCTGAATATTTCCAATGAGGAACAGTCCATACCCTCTCTGGGGAATTTGTTCCAGTGCATGGTCACCCACATGGTAAAGAGGTTTTCCTCATATTCAGATGGAATTTCCTGTGCATCAGTTCCTGCTTTTTGTCTCTTGTCCTATTGCTCAGCACCATGGAGAAGAGCCTGATCCATCCACTTGATATCCTCCCTTCATACAGACATTGATGAGGCCCCTCTCAATCATCTCTTCTGGAGGCCAAACAGGCACAGCTCCCTCCGTCTGTCCTCCTGAGCTTCAACCCCCTCATCATCTCCATAGCCCTCCACTAGACCCACTCCAGGAGCTCCATGTCTTTCTTGTACTGAGGAGTCCAGAACTCGACACGATCAGCTGAGCTGTAGAGAGCTGAGTAGAGGGGGAGGATCACCTCCCATGACCTGCCAGCAAAGCTCTTCCTAACGCAGCTCAGGATTCCATTGTCCTTCTTGCCCACAAGGGCACTCCTGGTCATGGACAGCTTGTTGTCACCAGGACCCCTACACAGAGCTGCTTTCCAGGAGGTTCCCCCCCAGCCTGGGGTTATTCCTCCCCAGGTGAAGGAACCTGCATTTGTCTTTGCTGAATTTCAGAAGGTTCCCTCCTGCCCATCTCTCCAGTCAGGTTCCCTCTGAAGGGCTGCACAGTCCTCTGGGGTATGGGCCCCCCCCCCTCCTGGCTTTGTGTTATTAGCAATATTCGTTCCAAGTGAGCTGACCCTACTTTCATCTCCTGTGTATTTCCTGTTATGCTTGAATAATGACAGGAGTGAGATGGATCTCATCTCCCCCTATAAACTGCCAGCAGACAGGGTCCCATGGTTATGGAAACCAAGCCCCTGTTGACAACACCAGCAATGTAGCCAGTAATTTATTTGGTAAATCAGTTTTTCCCTCAACATTTACCATAACTGAAAGTATCAAGGAGAAAACTACCTCAGCACACAGACCGTTGTCCAGTGTCCCCAGAGTTCTGAAAACATGTATCATGGTTTCAAATTTGCCCTTGTTTTCACCAATGCCTACATGAAAGACTTACAGGGGGTAATATCCAGGTATGAGAAGCCTTGGCAGTCTTTCTGTGACATCTCTGATTCAAGCTCCTAGCAGGCAACAAACTCCTCAGGACAGAGGTTAGGTGGGCGGATGGGTGTCCCTGTCCCCTGCAGTGAGAAGTCCCCGACTTGCCATTGCTCATTGCTTCTTCCAGGTGATCCTGTGTGGCTCAGCATCTGGTGACTCAGGTCTCTCAGCTGTTGCTCAGCTTCTCTGCCTCTAGGAACTCCCTGCCCAGACCATTCTAGTGCTCAGAACATACTGTAGCTGCTCTTGGAGTTGTTGCTGTTGCCTCTGTCAACACTCACCTTGCTGACTGACTCTAATTCTTCTAATCCTTTTACCAAGTATTGTTATTTAGTTTTTAAATTCCCCAAGGTTATTTTCAGCATATAGGGGAACCAGTGCAAAAGCTTCCAAAATAGTTATTCAGGGAGGTTCCCTGAGCTATATATAATTTTTAAATAGATGAGGAAAAGTATGTCCCTGATTCCAGGTCTGTAATAACTGCATTACTTCAATGTTCAAGACAAATAAATTGCTCTTAAATTTTCATAGCTTCTTTTTGCTCAATTACAATTATATTCTGTGCTTCCTCTGTCTCATGATTTAATTCTAAATATGAAATACTGTGGGAAAATTTCCACTGTTCCATTCACACTCCCTGAACAAGCACAAAAGGTTGTTCCAAACACAATACATGATGCAACATTTATGTTTCAGTAACCAGAGTCTCATAAGACTGTCTTTAGAGAGACATGAACCGTGTGTGGTCATATAAGTTCTCCTAAACACATTTGGGTTAATGCCTTGAAATCCTGACCTGTGGCAAAGTCAATGCATTAAATTCCTGACCTGTAACAAGATTAAAAATATTATATTCACATTCAATTTGAAGACTTAAAGTCAGATGACTAAACAGAAAATGGGCCATAATTTTTAATGTTTCTTAGGTATAGAGACATTCAGTATCCTCTAAACTAAGGAAAATGTTTCATTTTTGTTAACCAGGTAATACACATCTGGGCACATAAAGAAATTCAAGTTTCTGTATCTGGTCTCCTGGCAAACCTTAAATGGATGCATGCACATGAAACCACACAGCCTGAAAAGTGAGCCACTTTTAATGTTTTCAGCAGGGTTCCCTCCAGGGACCCTGAAAGGTAAATTGGCTGCCCATTCCCTTCCCGAACTCCTGCTATTCTTCAAGCAAGTTCAAAGCCTCATACTGACAAAAGGCAATTGTCACATATGGTAACACCTATTATCTTTCCAACATCCATATGAGTATACTCACCTTTAACAAGGTGAAATAAGTGTCTAAAACAGAATGAGAGAAAAACATATACCCTCCTCTAAGTTAAAGATAGATGAAAATAAATGGGACAGAAACAGTTTATTCTTCAAAATACTGATCATTTAAGCAGGCAACGACTTTGTCTCCCTCCGAGTCTCTCTAACAAAACCTCTTCTAATTTTTTGATGGAGTCTTTTCCTTCAGTTTCTTGATTAGTACTTGTATATGGGGGTTTAATCACAAGATTCTTCCTTTTGTAGCTGAATCTTTGGGTTATAGTCCTGTGAAACCAGCTTGTATCAAGCTCAGCAGGTCTGATTTTATTTGTCCTCTGCAAACATGTTCCATTCAGGACCACACAATAGTAATCTGGCTAAATTTTCCCCACTCTAGGTAAAATATTTTTTGCTTAGAACAAAAGAATTTCTGGAGATAAAAAGATAAAACTCTAAAAGACTGCCTAGACTGTGAAGAGTATCATCCTTTGGATACAGAAGTCTGAAATTCTTTAGATTTTTCTCTGCAAAATTTGTCTTGGTCAGCATGTTTTTCAGACAGCACCAAATATCACACTTGATTTCTTAAGGCTTGTGGTTCTTTAGCATTCAACAGAGAACTTGTTCTCAGGCTTGCAAAGCAAACCAGCAATGGCATTTTCACTGAAGATTGGAAGGTACAACTGTGGCCATTCTGACTTCTCAAAGCCTCTCAAAATGACAGGTCAATAAAGAATCACAGAATATACAGTATACAGTAACTCTCTTCTCTGATGCAGTCACACAAAGACAAAAATGCTCAGAAAAACTGTTGCCTTGCAGTATTCTTAATGTTATTACATGCATTTCTGAAAAGTATATGTGTATATTCAATTGCCTTTAGGCAGAACCTTTGGTGTGCACCAAGTGGCTCCTTTAACTTCAGGTAGTTTGAATCACTCTGTAGAGCAGAGATCATAAGGAAATTTTTTGTTGATGTTGTTAATATCTAAAAAAGCAAGCAAACACAGAATCACACTGGAAATCTCTCTAGGTTCACATCCCTCTACACGTTCTCATATCCTTAAGTGCTAAGATATCTTATGCCAGTCTGCTCACTGAATGTTTGGCACATGAAATCATCCCAACTTCTTCCTGGAATACTTCTCTGTCTTCAGGCTGGGTTACTTGAGAAAAGAGTAGTCCAAGTCCTTACTCAGTCTGAATTCATAATCTATCACAGATAAATGGAGACAGGTAAGCCCCAGCACCATAGTAAGAGTTATATTTCCTTCCTAAAACATTTATCCCTTATGAGGAATACTACGTACACAGAGTTAATACGATCCCATCAGCAGCTTTTGTCTCTGTCCTAGAAACACAACACACTAGCAGCTCTGTTCACCTTCCAGAGAGTTTTAAAATAAATATTATATTTAGGATGTATAACACATCCCTCCCTAAGGCTGTATCTTTCCACCTCCTGCTGTCTGTGGTTTCATCACAGAAAGCCACGAAGTGCCTCTCTGATAGTGTTGCTGTGATTGTGCAACCTGGTAGTAGGAACATCACCAAACAGCCGTGTATAAACACCCATGTGGATGCTCGCATAGTTATTCCTTCATGTAATGATGAAGGTCTTGTGAGACTAGCGAGGAAGGGCACTGCATTTGTGCTAAAAATCTCCTTGCACTGGGACCCAAAGGCAAGTCATACAGTATGTCAAAATTTGTTTGTCATCAGGTGCACTGCAGACATGCTAAAGGCAAAATAAAAGCTATGGTGTGGACAGACCTTACATACAACACTGTAAATTGAATTTGGAAAGAATTTTCAGACAGACAGCTGTATTGCTCAAATTTAGCTGCTTAACTTCAAACTCCCATGCCTGAGCATACTAAATATTATCATACTTTTGTAACACTTTGATGCAACTAGAACTGGAGAAAGACGGGCAGAATCCGACCCAGTGATGCACTGAACAGATCTCAGGGAGATAATAACCAGATTTGGTCAATGACAGTTTAAAAATTGAAACAGCTTTCATTTTCATTGACATCTGGCCTGTCTGTTTCCTGTTGGGAAGAGGTGATGAACTAATATGGATAAAACCTTGTTTCTTCCCTCTCCATACTTCTAACATAAACCATGGATACAGAATTGCAGTAACAGTTACCACTTTTCAAATAATCTTTAAAGAAACAGGCTATTTCACAGTTTTTAATTTCAACAAAGTTATGATTTTGAAATCATAACAAGGGTTTCTGTTTACTACAGTTAAGTTACATTATTTAAACCCTTAAAAACAAAAACAAAACAAAACAAAAAAACCCAAACAGAAAACCAACTGCCTAATACTCCACTGAATTCCGAAATAAAGGTGCTTTCCCCATTGGATCACTGCCCCTGGCTTTCAAGGTCAAGGATGGCTTTCACCTTTTGAGACAGTGCAAGATCCTGCTGCATTGAGGTCAAAGGCGATCTTAATCACCCAACATGGTTCTCTAGGGCTCCAAAGTCCACCAGGATGGAGGACAACTCATGTTCAACAAAAGCACATAATCTCTAACATCTTTAGAGATTTTCATCGCAGTCCACAGAAAAATATGAAAAACAGTTTAACAGAAACATAATGAAACCGACTGGAACAGTTTGGAATGTAAGCAATCTTTGCAATGGATCAGTGGTCTCTGTCTTTCAGCACATAATCTCTACTGTAAATGGGACCAGCTACGAACCAAGAGAAATTAGTGAAATACAGTATGCAAATATTGGTAATACCTATTTCTTGGTATAGAGCATCTAGCGAATGTATCATTTTCCTCCAGCCAAACCCTGCAAGCGAAACAAATGTTATTATGCCAGTGTTTATACAACAGTTCCAAACAGTATTAGCTTAGAATTGTAATAAAACACATTATCCTTCACAATAATCTTTAAAGAAATAGGTTTTTAAATGAAAGTATTTAATAACAGAACATTAAATTTTGGAATTTGTTTTTGTTGGTGAAATTAAGTAGAATGTTTTCATCCTTTAAAATTAAGTGCACAAAAAACCATCCTAATTTTAGGACCACCAACTGTGATCATGCTAATAGCAATGGAAATGATGAAATAAGACACACAATTTTAATTCATGAGCCTGCCTCTTGTTCTTCAATTTCCCTGCTGCACTCTTAAGTGCATAAAACCTTTTACAGATAGTGCCATGACATTTGTTTCCTGGATAACCAGCCCTACAGTGTCCTTTTATGACACTTGTAGGTACACCAATGCTGGAAAAAAACCTGCAAAGAGATTTAATAAAATATGGAGCATAACTAGCTACTGGAGAGAATTTTAAATTGTATTTCTGTGCATCTTTAGAATTGTTTATCAGGTGTGCACACATATAGGAAGACCAATTAACTTAGGCACTATGAGTCCATGAGAATATCCTATGTAAATATAATGAATGAATTCTGTAAGCAAATGCCTCTGTGAAATAAATTATTCAACTGTTTTGGCAGACAGATTGTCCTTTATCTAATGCTTCAGTGGAAAGCAGAAGAAAATGCAACTGGAGTAGCCTTGTAACATAACATATGTAAATCTTTCCTGAGCTATTCGGTGGCAATTTAAATGCCCTTAAGCACGGAGGCTGATGGTCTCGGTAATTGTTTTCCCAGTCATTTGGGAATCTTCTAATCATTCCTTAAATTTTGCATCAGTAACACCTGTACTCTTCCATCAGCTCGCACTTCTGTGCTGCTTTTGGGACTGTGGGCAGAAATAGCTGCTGATGTAACTCCAAATTTCACTGCAAAAACATGTGCACAGACAGCTCTTGATTCAGTGGAGATGTTATCTATGTGTGAACAATGAATATTAACAAGTCTCCTCCTGCCATGCAGATTTAGGTCGAGTTGCTTTGTACTGCTAAAGAAATGTCAGTGTTTTCTGTCCCTCGTTTATATACCCAATGAATAAATCTGAATGGCACTTAGGGAGAACACATTTGGATGAAAGGAGCTATAGAAATTGAGCTAATGCACTGAATCTAAGTTCAAATTAATTCATTTATCATGATACAGATATTTGAACAGGTGAGTATTTTCCTACATCCTACTCAGCCTCCTTTCACATATTGCTATTGTTATAAGAGACAAGATAAATCCCAGAAACTTTATCAGTTAGCAAACTTTCTTTTCTCTATGTGAAGAAAGAGAGAATCACTCGTTCTTTGTAAAGCTCTTATGAACAGTCTGCAGCCTTCCAGCCATTTTATTCAAGTGTATGAGCATCAGCCAACTATGGCCCTTTTGTCATTAATAAAATTTAGTTAAATTTCAACACGTGTTTTCAATTTATACATCCATACTACAGAAACGATCACAACTATACACACCTATTTCTTCACAATTAGCCACACTCATACAACAAGTATCTTTAACACTGTCAGATCTGGAATCAGCTTAGATAGAATGGCCCCAGCAGCTTGTTGACTACAGCAAAGTTGTCATTGACTACAAAGAAATAGATTTAATCTTCCATTAGGGAAAGTTTTACTGGCTTTTGTCTGGGTATGCAGCAGATCAGCATAAAGTTCATCTAGCCTGGCATCCTGCTATGGGAGATGGCCATATGTGAGTGCCTGCCCAGAGGTCACACAGTGGTGACTCTCTGATACGCTTCCCCAGCTGCAAGGGTTTGTGGCTTTGTGATTTCCTGAACCAAACGTGTTATCCCTGTAGTTAATAATACCCTTATGGATCTATTTTCCATTCTAATTTGTCTAATTGCTTTTTGACACTATGTAAATGTTTAAGCATCCACAGTGCCCTGTTGCAAGCAACGCTTCAGCTTAATTACGAATTGTGGGAACACAAAAAGCCTGATCTGCAAAGGGCATATATAGCTCCTGAGAGACTTGAAAGTTAGCCTGGCCTTTGGAAAGGATTTAGGATGAATTTACTGTAATAGGCTCTTAATGATTAGAAATGCCATCTTGTATGTTATCTGGGCTAGGTATCTGCAAACTTTCTGAAGTGAGAGCTGTGGAGCATAAATATGCTCCTGCATTGGATTTAGGTGCTTTCTTAATGGACAGTCTAGGTGAAGGGAAGAGCCACCAAGAGCAAGGGGTGCCTGGGGTGAGCAGAGGGCAAAGCATGGAAAGCAGAACCTGAGCTGACAGTATTATACAAGAAAACTGAAACTGACCTTGGCTTCAGATTGTGGACTAGGTGGGTGGGGGAAAAAGCTACCAGCATGCGAACTGTAATGGGAACAAACTTTGTATTTACTGTTATTTGTGAAAGTTTGTCATCTTTTTCTCTTCTTTTTCTTTTTTTTTTCCCCCCCACCGAAAAGACTGTTTTAGGTAACTAATATCTGCTTCACAGAAGAGGCAGAAATAATGATCTCATATAAATGGATTAATGTAGTGTATTTAAAAATGAAAAGGATTAATCTCTTACTAAATTATTTATGTCTGCTTATGAATATACAAGCAAGCATAGACAGAGATTTTCCTTTTAGTTTTTACTTGAAGATTGATTGCCTTTTAAGAAAAAGAAAGAAAAAAAAGCCTATATCAAA